>MJUU01066554.1:30853-49513 GCA_002080025.1 Modiolus philippinarum | reverse complement strand
AATATATATATATATATATATATATATATATATAATATGTGTAAATATAATGCAAAGTCATCATGTTGGATTTAAATATATTTGTATTTATTTTGATTTTATTTATTCAAATTTATTTAGTTCCTTTTTTTATTTTGTCTTGTTTGTATTTTTGCTCTTTTTATTTTTTGTTTTGTTTGTTTTTTTGTTTGTTCTGTTTTGTGTTTTTTCTGTTGTTTTGTTTGTTTTTTGTTTTTCTTTGTTTTTTGTTTTTTCAACATTTTGACTCTCTCATCGGAAAAAATAAAACTATACAAATACATCCAAATTTAACTACATTTTTCCTAGAAATTTCAATCGTGAGAAATTTCATTGTTCACGTATGTTTTATACCATTTTTGCCGCTTGATATTGTCTTGTTTAAAAGCGTCACCCTCAGACTAAAATGATGGAATTCAATTACAATACTGGTCATATTTGGGGTTTGTACACGCCTAAAATTCATATACTTGTGCAAATTCTGAATTAGACTGATACAGAGCAGTCTCGGGGATTGAACACATCCGCTTTTATGGAAAAAAAATTGCAAGAATTGACAAAAATTGTAAAAAATAAGGTGGAATCCCCTTTTCTCTAGATTCCATTGTTGCAAAGGCTGGATCCACCGGTGTCTTGTGCATGTAAACGGAACTTTGACTTTTGCAATACGTGGCTTAAAATTTAGGTTTTTTACGTACTTAATTATTTAACGCACATGTTATTAACATTCTTTTGCAATCTTGTACATGTAAACATTGCATAAAATTTTTATTTAATGTATTTCAGTCTAAAATTTTCTTATAATTACGAGAAAAACACAAAGTATAAATAGGTCGCCACGATATAAAATTAGCGACTGAAATATCAAGAAAATGTGAAATAAAGTTTTGTGAAATTTGTTTGTTATTAATAATCTTTATTGAAAGCACAATTTTACTCCCTTGGGAGTTGATGGCAATACATATAATTACAGTACAAAATAAACAAATATACAAGACATTTCGAACATAGCACATAAAATAAAGTAAAGAATCATGCAGCTATAGAGTCCACTTTCCTCAGTATTAAAGACTTTTTAATAAATGGAGCAACAAACTGCAAATGATTCGGAGATGACATAATTTTTAAAAATTTATCTTGTTCGTTTTTTGTATTGGAAAGATTAATTATATTAAATTGATTTCGTATGTTGTTATACTTTGGACAATGGAAAAAGTAGTGAACCTCATCTTCGATGACTTTTGAATTGCACATTTGACATAATCTTTCATTTCTGTTAAATTTTTTATATCGACCCCTTTCTATTTCTAGAAAATGGTCACTAATCCTCATTTTACATATATTTTTTCTATTTTCAAAATTTGTTGTTAATAAATATTCATTGATTTCATAGTTAGTTTTAAGTTTACTGTATAAAAATATTTTATTATTTTCATTTAGTGTATTTAGTTTTTCAAAAAACAATGTTTCATAATTATTTTTAAAGTTTATTTTAATTTTCTTCTCAAAAGAAAACTTTTCTCTAAAAAAATCAAGTTTTTGTATTTCATCTATTTCTACATTATTTGTAGAACATACATTGGTTACAAATGTAAACCAAGAATATGAGCCATTTTGATGTAATGACTTTGAAAGTAGAAATGCATCATCCAAAAGTTGGTTGTTAGTATGATGGTATAAACGTGCTAAATATTTCACAGCTTGTATTTTGATGTATGTATCCAAAGGATATTGAGCTAGTTCTGCTCTAGCAGCTATATTCACTGATTGTTTGCTTAATCCTAAAGTATATTTACAAAATTTTAAATTAATCTTTTCTATAAAGCTTGAATCTATTAATGATATAAAATCAAAATTAGGGTTTTGTTTGGTTGAATTTAAAAAGAAATACATTGTATAAACAATTTTTGAAACAAATACAATGTCATAACGATAGTGGCCGAATACATGTATTTG
Source organism: Modiolus philippinarum (assembly GCA_002080025.1). NCBI lineage: Eukaryota > Metazoa > Mollusca > Bivalvia > Mytilida > Modiolidae > Modiolus > Modiolus philippinarum. Next base: position 47,539 of record MJUU01066554.1, on the reverse strand, counting down.
TTATATTTTTGTGTGTACGTATAATTGTTACGTTAACAAGACACGGAGATATGATCGAACACAAAAGTAATTTAAACAGTGGAGCAGACCGCGGGTTTTCTGATAAATCCAACACAAAAAAAAGTCAGAGTCAATAACGATCGGATCATTACAAAATTTGAAAGGCAAATAAATATTCTGCTACCTAAGGTACTGTTATATCAAAATATCAAATGTTCTAAGCTGAATTAGAAAAACTGTGAGCAAAACTCACTAATACATACCTTGCTCCCAATTTAGCCTGGGATCCTGGCCCAAGCTGACTACCGCTGGTGCAGCGACAGCAAACGGGCCAGGATCCCAGGCTACTCCCAATTTTGTTCCTTATTGGTTTTGGGACTTTCCCTGTTTTAACGGCCCTTTGCTTATTTATTTGTTTGCCGATGTATCATATCAAATCAAATTCCAAAATAGGAGGTGCACATCTACAATATATCTCAAAACTGTGTTCAAGTTTCATGGAAGTCTATTCAGTGGTTCAGTGGTACACAACGCATAGCGCATAAGAGCTGGGTACCATTGTAATGTAAAGGCCAAGTGCCTCTCTTGCTACGGGAAACCTTAAACAATCAATTAAATCGAATTCTGAAATAGGAGGATCACATCTGCATAAGTGAACCAAAGGAGTAGCGGACGAGAAATCGGGACCCGGAGATGTGACGAACGGACGCACAAATAGACGCATGTACAGACGGACAACCTTATCACTATATATATCCCCCACTTTTCAAGCAGGGGTATAAAAAATATGGACCCAAAAACCATTGTCTAAGCTACTATTGCCAGTCACCTTGAATAATGATTCGTCTATACAATATTAAGTTCCTACACGCTCTTCTCAACCACACCAACAGTTCCAATGTCCCAAATGCACCGGGCGGCGATATGTTGTGTATCAATAGTCACCAGACCATGTTAAAACACGGATGTATTACATGGCATGTAACTATATCATATGCACAATCGGACTAAATTGCTCAATCATTACAAGATTAAAAAATTGATTTCTCCCTTTCAAAATTCTTTCGTAATTTTGATTTCTTTCGTAGTGTGAGGGAAAGTTACGTTCGTTCGTCAGTTATCGAGAAATCTCTACTAAGCACTGAAGCACCTTTCCCGAGTTAGTTCGTTTTTGAATATGCAATACGAATGTTGAATTTCTCCTCCCCCAACTTCCGATTTTGACTTAATATTGTCGATCGTTATCACTTGTTTCATCGAGCATCTTTTATTGACATCTATTTCCCCACCCTAAAAATTCGTAGAATGCTAACTAAAAAGCCCTCGAAAACAGAGCTGTGTCGAAATTTGAAGACCAAACGAGTGGCAAAGCATTTATAATTTTGATAAAAAGCTCGCTGCTATAGGCAAGCGTTTGTCCTTCTGTTAATTTGTCAGACGCATTTCTCTCTAGCAGTTTCCGAACAAGAAAATTGTCAGAAAAGTCTCAGCATTGAAGGATTTTATACAAAAAATTAATAGCTGAGACATATGTTCATCCGGTACAATGTGAATTTTTACACAAAGAGAGAAAAACGATAAAAGTTGTAACGTGTGAAAGCGATGGGACCACACAGCGTCTTGGCTGTATTGTTTTCTGAAGTCTTCAAAGAAATGAGCCCGTTTACCATAAGTTCCTTGAGTATTTTCTACGAAAGCGTATTAGAATCATTTTTTTTTTTGTTGAGTAGAAAAAGAAATAGTGGCCACAGTTTACTAAATCGTTCCCAAAGTTATTAAATCATTCCCACAGTTTACTAAACTGTTCCCATAATTTCAATTATCGTGGCCACAGTTTACTTAATTGTTCCCATAGTTTATTATATCGTGGCCACGGTTCACTAAATCGTTCCCAAAGTTTACAAGTTCGTTCCCACAGTTTATTAAATCATGGCCATGGTTTACTAAATCGTTCCCACAGTTTACTGAATCGTTCCCATGGTTTATTAAATCGTGGCCACGGTTTACTAAATTGTCCCAACAGTTTCTTAATCACCAAAGATGTCCGCCAACGTGGAACTTAGTTTAACATTGGAGCCTTTTGAAAATGGATTCAGAGATCTTTTTTTTGCAACCATTTAAACATTTAAATTGAAATTGAACATAATGGTCTCTGGTTGGTCCAATTAAAAGTTTGTGACGAGTTCAACTATATTTTTGTTGTTCTTATTTATAAAAAAGGCAACAATTGTTACAATCACACTGTTTAAAGAATGCCAATGCTCTCAAATTTAATGCATTTTTAACTCTGAAAAACTGATGTTTGGCTTAAATTATGAATTAAGTCCTTAACATAATTACGCATTCATTTTGAAAGTCTGTCCTCCTGGTTTATGCCGTTTAATCAATTCATTTATTTTTAACACACATACTGTAATTATTATATTGTATTTGATTTCATACGTTCATTTCTCTGTTACTGTGTTTAAGAGAATGAAAATATTGTTTTATTGATTTTTATTATAATACCTCATCCAAGATTTCGACCCCATTCAAGATGTCGACCAGAAAGGAACATAGTTTAACATTGGAACCTCTGAGAAGTGCATTCAAAGATCTCCTCCTGAAGTGCTTGAACAATTTTAACCAAATTTGATCATAATTGACCCAAGGAAAGCCAGCCACATTTTTATATCTTCATTTAAAACAAGCGTAACTTGAATAAATTGGTGCTGTTTTTGAAACCGCACATTGCAAAAAAGACTTTTAAAAGCTCTGCTGAAAGGATGGCGTTTGCATAGGAATTGAGGAGACCGACAAGAGACAGTAACACTTTCAGAGTCACTTTCTTTTTACTTAAAACGTACAGTATTCTTTCTGAGGTTGCTCTGATTTTTCTTTTGGTAAACGTATGACCATTTGTATAGTATCAATTTCCATTCCCAGGAAAACGAAGAAAGGGGTAGGCCCGATCGAATTATCCACTGCTTAAGGGAATCCAAATCAATACAAACAGTACATTAATACTACATTAATACTACATTCTTGTGTTTCGGATTCCATGTCATCAGGAAATCATCTAGATAGTGTTCAACACAATCGTTGTTTGATCTGTGTCTCACTACTCACTCTAGGACGTTTGATAATCATTCGAATAAGCACACACAGCACTACATCCAAATGGCATATTTTTTCGAAGAAAAATTGTCTTTAAATATAAAACCAAAAAATTCGAAATCATCGGATTAATTTACAAGAATCTGAAAGCTGACGGAATGTCCATTTCTTGCAAGGAGAGAATTTCTACCAAGTTCCGAATTGAACTTAGAACCTTGTGACACGATGTATATTGGACTGTTCATAATTCTAGGACAATGTTGATACTTTTTGCCGAGAGGACAAGTGTTGAATGAACCGGAAGCCATACGACGGTTTTTGTTTGTTCTCAACAACACTTATTAGCGATAATCTCAAATTTTGGAAAGGCCCATTTGTAAAAGGGCCGGCTATTCGTCCCAGTTCTACTTCTTTAAGGATTATGCCTTCTGTTTCCTTTTCAAAAGTCTTTGCAGATTTAAAATTTTTACAATCGATTGGTATTTTAGGACCGCCATAGTTAATTTGGAATCCAAATTCGAACCCATCAGCTAAAATTTGTTCATCTTTTTTGTTCGGAAAGTCAATTAAAAACTACTAAAAACAACGACGTTTATTGGCATACTTCAAAGTTTTCTCAGTTCACTTTATAAGTTGCCGTCTTGCTTTTCCAGCCCCCTATGAGCTGAGTTTTTATTTGTTCTGTTTAGTTCACGAAAATCCATTACTTTAATAAACCTTGGTATGCATCCTGATGTGCAGATGCATAAATAAACTGAGCGCCAATGAAAATGAAACACCTGATATTTATCTTATAGAAATCTTCTTTGACGAGCTACAGAATTTGTCTTTGTTAAATTACTAAGCCAAGAGTCTGCTTAAAGTTTTGCATCTATGCATGTTTAGTACAATCTTGAAAATTTGTTCCAGCATCAACATTTTATTGAAATGTCAAAGTCAGAATTCCCAAATTGTATGAAGTTCCAATTTTGTCAAAAAGTTGTTTAGATATAAAAAAAAGGAAACAGGGTAAATGTCAAGGAGATTACATTCCATATCCAGGTTAAAACGACCCAAAACAAAGCATCTAGGGGTCACCGTACGGTCTTCAACACAGTGAGGAACCTCACACCATATAGCAAGCCCTAAATGGCCCAAAAAAGGTAAAAAGTGAATAAATCAATGGAAACAAACCACATCCAATAACCCAAATATCAAGAAACTAAAATTTCATAAGAAGAAACGGACAAGCCAGTCACCAACATATTCTTGACTTGGGACAGGCGCAAAAATTGCGGTGGGGTTAAACTCGTTTTCTTGGATCCAAACCCTCCCCCTATGTGTGGTGAATGGCTAAAAAATAAATACACAAAAAGACTCACAGTAAAAATCAAACTAGAAATAAGTCCAAATTATCAAGACGAGTACCCTTACAATGAATTACATAAAATATGAAAACAATACACAATACAGGTACTGCCCGGACAAATGCTCGCAGTTACTGACAGCTAGTGTTATGTGGCAGAAATGACCAATAAATTATTTCAAATTATGTCAGCAATGATAAACAAAACTGGCTCAAATTAACTATTTAATTAGACAAAAAATAATTATTTTACAATTTAAAAACAATACATGACTTATCTGATAATAATGAAGTCCAAGTAGTAATCCAAATGAACAGTTCAATTAATTCCACCAATAAATGTCCAATAGAATATTCCTTATAATCCTCACTAAATAGTTGATAATAAATTCACAATAATTGATGTCGATTTCCAATACGAAAGATGTGCTAAATAATCCTGTATAAACTAATTAATCCCGTATAAACTTATTAAACTGACTGACTCCACCCTTTTCAGCTACCCTATATAAATACATTTATTATTTCTAGAAAATTCTAGCCACCAGATACGACTGGATCATTCTAATCAACTGGTTATCACATGACAAAAATGATTATGTAAGGGAAAGATATAGAAAAATCTATATGTTAAAATGTGAATTTAAATTCTAGAATATTCCACATGTTCTAAGATGTAATAACCTTGACCATTGTTTATTGTAAACAAGTTACATAACTAGGCCAATCAAATTACATCATATTAAGGCCTTACAAAATAAAAACAATCAATGCAATGTATTATAGAATATTTACAACATTTAATTACCTATAACACCTCCCCCCAAAAGAAAATGTTTGAATGCAATGAAAAACATTTAAAATAAACAATGAGGTGTTATGAAATTTATCAAACTCTTGACAATGCGTCTGCAATGACATTATCTTTTCCTTTAATATGTCTTATGTCTAGATTAAAACCTTGCAAAGTCAAACTCCATCTCAAAAGTCTTTGATTTTTATCTTTCATTTTATGAATAAATTTAAGGGGGTTGTGATCAGTATATACAATGATAGGCTGAATTGAAGCTGTAACATAAATTTCAAAATGTTGTAAAGCCAAAATCAGAGACAAACATTCTTTTTAAATTGTGGAATAATTTCTCTGGTGTTTATTAAATTTTCTTGAAAAATAACAAATTGGATGGTCTATACCATCTTTACCTTCTTGTAATAAAACACCACCAGCAGCAACATCACTGGCATCTACTGCTTACTTAAATTGACATTCAAAATTAGGTGTTGCTAAAACTGGCGCACTTTCAAGGATGGCTTTTAGTTCTTCAAATGACTCATCACAACTTTTAGACCAAATAAACTTTACATTTTTTCTCAATAATTTAGTCAAAGGCTCACTAATTGAAGAAAAGTTTTGACAAAATTTTCTATAATATCCAGCCATTCCCAGAAAACGCATCAATTGTTTCTTATTCTCAGGTTTAGGAAAACTAGAAAAAGCACTTATTTTAGCATCAATAGGTTTTACCTGATCCTGACCTACAACATGTCCTAAATAATTAACATAAGCACATCCAAATTCACTCTTGGAGAGGTTGACTGTTAGCATAGCACTGCTTAAACGATCGAAAAAAGTTCGGAGTATCTGAAGATGTTCTTCCCAAGTGTCATTATATATAAGAATGTCATCAATGTATGCTTCACAACCGTCAATTCCAGAAATAACACTGTTGATGAGACGCTGAAAAGTTGCCGGCGAATTTTTCATGCCAAAAGCCATCACTTTGTATTGGAATAGTCCATCGGGTGTAACAAAAGCGGAAAGTTCTTTTGCACGCTCTGTAAGAGGAACTTGATAAAATCCTTTTAATAAGTCAACTTATGTAATGTATTTAGCATTCCCGATTTTGTCAATACAGTCATCAATGCGCGGAATTGGAAAAGAGTCAGTTTTTGTAACACTGTTTAATTTTCTATAGTCTGTACACATACGAAAATTTCCATCAGGTTTTGGCACTAGAATACAAGGCGAGCTCCAATTGCACTTGCTAGGTTCAATAAAGTCATTTTTTAACAAATACTGAATTTCATCATACAGGTACTTTTGTTTGATCGGATTCAGTCGATATGGATGCTGCTTAATTGGTACTGAATCACCAACATCAACGTCATGAAATATTATATCAGTTCTTGTCGGAATGTCCGGAAATAAATGTTCAAATTCACTGAGTAACTGTTTTAACTGTTCCTTTTGAATCATTGGTAAATGTTGAAGTTTCGAATCCAAATCTTGTAGAATCTGTGAATTTTCCAGCTTTGGTGTGATAGATGGCGAATCAATCTTTTCACAAAAGTCATTTTCGGAATTGTCAGGGTCAACACTAACTATATTTACAGAATGTACAATATTTGTGCTATTTCTATCTGAATAAGGTTTTATCATATTAACATGACACAACCTATTATGTCTACGTCTGTCAGGTGTTTTTATAATATAATTTAAATCATTCAGTTTCTTTTCAACAATATATGGACCAAAATATCTGGCTTCAAGTGGCTTTCCAGGAACAGGAAGTAAAACAAGTACTTTATCACCGGGGTCAAAATTACGTTTTACAGAATTTTGGTCATACTTGGCTTTCATAGATTCTTGACTAGATTTAAGATTTTTATTGGCAAGTTCACAAGCTTTAACAAGTTTAGTGCGAAAATCTGAAACATAATTTAAGAGATTTAAGTGGTCTTTTTCATCAGATAAATTTTTCTCATCTAAGAGTTTGAGTGGGCCCCTAACTGTATGTCCAAAAACTAATTCAAATGGACTAAAACCTAATGATTCCTGGACTGCTTCTCTTACAGCAAATAAAAGAAAAGAAATTCCTTCATCTCAATCTTTCTCTGTGTCAAAACAAAAGGTCCGCATCATAATTTTAAAGTTTGATGAAATCGCTCTAAGGCGCCTTGACTTTCAGGGTGATATGCAGATGATCTGTACTGTTTAATGCCTAATTCATACAATGCCTGACATAAAGTTTGAGCCTTGGTCTGATTGAATAGATTTGGGTAGACCAAACAAAGTAAAAAATTTAGTTAAAGCCCTAACTATGGTCTTAGTCTTTATATTTCTTAAAGGAATAGCTTCAGGAAATCTTGTGGATGCACACATAATAGTTAACATGTACTGATTACCAGATTTAGTTTTTGGTAAAGGACCTACACAATCTATTAATATTCTACTAAAAGGCTCCTCAAAGGCAGGTATTGGCTGAAGAGGTGCTTTTGGAATAACTTGGTTTGGTTTCCCTACTAATTGACATGTATGACAAGACTTGCAGTAATTGGAGACATCTTTTCTAAGATTAGGCCAATAAAAATAATTTAGGATTTTGTTATAAGTCAGGTGTCCTGACATGGGAGTATCATGGGCCATGCTTAATATCTCAGCTCTATACACCTTTGGTACTACAATTTGATACTTTACTGCCCACTCTGCATCAGCAGATACATCAGAAGGTCTCCATTTGCGCATAAGAATACCATTTTTAGTAAAATAAGTGACAGGTTCTTGCAAAGATTCACTGTCATCAACAGCCCTATTGAAAAGACATGAAATTTCAGGGTCTTTATGTTGCTCACTGCTAAACGTAGACATAGAAAAACCATCGCCTTGAACCAATGAACTATCAGAAAACTCCAAAGGCATGCTTGTTTTGACACCAACATCACTAAGCTGACTCATAAATGTATCCGACAAATCAAAACCATCAGTGCTATTTTCATCAACTTTCTGAACTTCCACACATTTCTTTTTCATAGCACGAGTAACTGCACAGGCAGGATACAACCCAGAAAACTCCTGTTCAGCAGAATCAGAAACCTGATCAAAAAAAGGCTTGTCTGTCACAATAGGATTTCTTTGAACTTTATCCCCAGCTAAATCATTACCAAGAAGAAGTTGAACACCTTCAAAGGGCAATGATGACTTGATACCTAAGGTCACAGGTCCAGAAACAATATCCGAAGACAAATAAACATTATGGAGAGGAATAGCAGTATAACCACTAGAATCTACCCCTTTAATAAGAACATTTCTACCAGTACTAGAAACATCATCAAACGGCAGGGTCTCCGCCAACAAAAGAGACTGAGAGGCTCCAGTATCTCTTAGAATTCGAATTGAGGTAGAATTACAAAAATCATTCGAAAGCGACACAAAACCATCACTAATAAATGGTTCAAAAATCTCCATAATGAGACTAGACGGGGATTTGACCTCGACCTAAACTAACAGGATCAGAAACAGACTTCACCTCAGAAAAAGAACTATGCACATCTGTATCAAAATGAGGCAAACATTGCGACGACTCAACAAAACCACTGGGTTTAACTTCACTTTCCTTCCTTTGCTTTAATCTATAACAGTCAGATATCAAATGGCCTTCCTTCTTACAATAATTACACGAAATCGACTTAAATGGTCTCTGTGACTGGGAGGGAGGAGAGTACTTGGACGAGCTATTTACTGGACGTTGCCTACTATTTACATCATTTGAAGGTTTGGGTGAAAAATTTGTGGAATTATTTTGATTTCTGAAAAATTTCTGTGGTTTATTAAAAATTGTGTTTTATGTGTAAGTGAAAAATCATCAGCTAAACATGCAGCAATTTCCAAAGTTTCAGCTTTTTGTTCATCAATAAAAGTTTTAATGTCAGTATTAATACACCTTTTGAATTCTTCAATTAAAACTAACTGGCGTAATTTCTCATGATTGTTATTTATTTTCTTTGATGAACACCAACGATCAAATAGTTGCTCTTTTGTTCTAGCAAACTCTACACAGGTTTGGTCACTTTGTTTTTCTGCATTCCTAAACTTTTGGCGGTAAGCTTCAGGGACCAGTTCATAGGCGTTAAGAATTAACTCTTTTACAGTGTCATAATCTGAAGCCTGTTCTACTGACAACTGAGTGTAAATTTCCCTGGCTTTACCAATTAACACACTTTGTAATAACATTGACCAATTGTGTTTTGGCCACTTTAAATTCTGAGCTATTTTCTCAAAATGCAGAAAATATTTGTCAACATCCTTTTCTTGAAAAGGAGGGACCAACCTGATGTTTTTAGCAACACCAAATGTCTGAGAATTCTGAGAAAGGTGCTGATTCTTTTCAGCCAATTCCAATTTTTTCATTTCTAATTGAAAATTAAGCTCTCTTTCTTTTTCTTTTTCCTGTTGTTCAATTTGTAATTTTAACTTTCTTTCTTCTCTTTCTTTATCTTCTCTTTCTCTTTCTATTTCTAATTTTCTTTGCTCTCTTTCTAATTCCAATTTTCTAATTTCTAATTCTTTCTGAATTTCTAATTTTTTAATTTCCATATCAGTTGTTTGAATGCCAAAAGTCTCCAAAACAGATTTATGAAAATAATCTTCTTCAACCAAATAATTTGCAATCACATTTTGAATTTCAAATTTTCTCATTCCAGATTTGACCTTTAATTTCAAATATTTTCCTAAAATAATTTATTCATCCTTTTTAAGCTTCTCAAAATTCTCCACCTGACACGTAGACATGAATTGTTCAGGATCAAATGACATCTTGTAAAATATTTTATTGCTGACTTTTTAAAAATTTTCTATTTAAACAAAAATATAATAATTTCTTTTTTTAAACAATTTCGAAGCTCCCGGACGATAGCCCCCAATTTCTGTTATGTGGCAGAATTGACCAATAAATTATTTCAAATTATGTCAGCAATGATAAACAAAACTGGCTCAAATTAACTATTTAATTAGACAAAAAATAATTATTTTACAATTTAAAAACAATACATGACTTATCTGACAATAATGAAGTCCAAGTAGTAATCCAAATGAACAGTTCAATTAATTCCACCAATAAATGTCCAATAGAATATTCCTTATAATCCTCACTAAATAGTTGATAATAAATTCACAATAATTGATGTCGATTTCCAATACGAAAGATGTGCTAAATAATCCTGTATAAACTAATTAATCCGTATAAACTTATTAAACTGACTGACTCCACCCTTTTAAGCTACCCTATATAAATACATTTATTATTTCTAGAAAATTCTAGCCACCAGATACGACTGGATCATTCTAATCAACTGATTATCACATGACTAAAATGATTATGTAAGGGAAAGATATAGAAAAATCTATATGTTAAAATCTGAATTTAAATTCTAGAATATTCCACATGTTCTAAGGTGTAATAACCTTGACCATTGTTTATTGTAAACAAGTTACATAACTAGGCCAAACAAATTACATCATATTAAGGCCTTACAAAATAAAAACAATCAATACAATGTATTATAGAATATTTACAACATTTAATTACCTATAACACTAGCTAAGGACATAATTTCCGTTGACTAAGATATCAAGCCTTCTTACATATGAAACTCCAATTGAAATACTTCTAAAAAGATTTGGTATAACAACATTATCATGAGGAAGAACATGATATTGTGCAATGCCAAATACTGCCAATATGAAAAATTGTTTAAGAGTTGAAATTTGTTAAAAATGGCAATGTTTTGAATTTCTGGGTGAAAAAATACCCATTTTGAAGAATTTCAATTGTAAAAGTCAAACAGAAATTTGCACAAATATTCCCAAAAGCTGATGAAATTTCATACTGATTCATATCGGTTCACAGAAGATAAACGTTGGAGTAATGTCTGCTAATTGGAAAACAAGGAATGTTTAAAATCCCTATCATTCATGGATTAAATGTAAACCGGTCCCAAAATTTGTGATAGGAAAATGTTGTCACGGGGTTAAGCTTTGTAGTGGAAAATAAAGAAAACCAATCATGCGTAAATTCGCACCAAATCCCACTCGTGGGCATTTCATTACATGTATTGCGAGTGGTGCGATTTCAAAACTCAGTCATGCGGAAAATTGTTTTTTTCAAGCCTGTGTAATTACAAGTAAATTAGCAGTTACATTTTTTGAAAATTGTTAATTGTGCGAAACTATTCTAAAAACATTAAGTATTGCGTTTTCATTGGCAATCAGTATACTAGCATAAACAAAGAAATGCATCAATCCATGAACTTTATCATAAATTGATTTTAAATTTTTTGTTCAACGACAAATTACCCTACAGAATCAATCAAAACTTTAATATTGTTATCTAAGCTTGATTTGTCAAGTAAAATGGTTAACTCTATATATTCTCCGTTCACAATTTTGTCTGTTACTTGTAGAGAAACACAGTAGCCTAAACTATTTTTGATGCTTGGAATTGAAACCGGAAATGTTTGTAGATGTGCTAATGTTGTAGAAAGGTTTATACCTGATCAAGAAGCTGCGTTGTCCTGACTGTCTGTCGGTCTTGAAGTGTTGAATTAGCTCACCACGTATCTTGGCTGCCACTGAGCAAGCTATTGTGCTTACATCTTGGTTATTGTTTGGGGTAACCTGGTTATTATGGTAGATAATTATTGTTACTGGTGACCTGGTTAACAACTGCAGACGTGCTGAGGTCACTGAGGACGGAATTTACTGGTGCCTACCCTGTCCTTGCTTCCTGATTCTCCATGATTGGACCGCTTTCTTGCGTACGTGCTTTTCGACTGACTCTAGGACACACGTAAAGTATTACCTATTCTCCAAGACGATGTGTCTCAAAAACAATCTTGATTCTTTCGATTATTGGAACCTTCCTCGATAAGCACTGGAACCAAAAGGAGGGAAAACATGGCTCGCTGTTTAGACGTCATTGCCCCTGACAACAGTTGCAAAGTGAGGGTTTGTACCCATTTTTGCATGGCAGAGAGATAACTCTTATACTTTATGCAAATTTTAACCAAAGCGACTTGTTACGATCCAAAGATAAACATCTTGTATAACATATATATAAGTACAAAATGTAGTTGACAACAAATTTAAGGCCTAATTCGATTTTGGGTATACAATAAACAAATGTCAGGTTCCTTACCTATAACATTTGAACAAATTATCACACGATCTTTAAACTTGAAAAGTAAATTTTTGCCAACAAATCTCAAAAGCGGGTTTACTTTGCACCTTGAAACATTGGATTTATATCTCCAACTTCAGCGTTCTTCTGTTATATATCGGGAAAGAAAAATATAAACCGTTTTTCAAAGTTGAAATGTTAGTCACTTATCACTTAACAGGGACCAATTTATATTTTGTTTTAAGGCTCGAAAGGTGTTCTGGATTTATGCCCCTAAATTTGGCGAAAGCGTTGTTGGTATCGAGAAATAAGACATTGCTACATTTGTATTATCAAAGCTATGTATGAAATTTTTTAACGCAATCTAGGAAGGAGTGTTTTTTATCACTGGGCTTTATGAGAAAAGAGTGTAAAACTTCTGTCTACCTTCTGGGACCGGTTGGCAGGTGTTTCAGACACTAAAATTTAAATTGGCCGCCCGGCATCACCGTGGGTTCAAAGCCGGAAGTGACACTGTCAAGGGTCAAAGGCTCATGATAGTTTCCGAAGCAAGAGAAATAAATCTTGCTTTCACGTTTTTCTTTTGCACTTCCATTAGAATCAAAACTTGTTTTAAAAAAAAATTTCTTGGATGTCCCTTAAAACATTGTTCAAACATTGTTCCCGACAGGTTTAAGTCCGAGTGAAATCTGATAGTTAATTTGACTTTATAACTGATTTCAATTGTCTGCGTTAAAAAAATTTGTTGGACATAACCACCCTTTTAGCATCTGGGTACACTGAACATTCATCTTGGTAAAAAGCATAGGTTTAACATTAACTATATAGAATAAAAAAGATAACAGGAATCACCTACAATGTCCGAAAAACATAGCCACATGCCACAAAGTAAATAGGAACTGCACAAGAAAAAAAATATGTATACTATATACCAAACCATATACGTGTTGCCACAGAATCCCCCTCAATGGGGCACAAAGCCGTCTTATGAACTTATTGATATGTGAGCACTTTGTTGTTATAGCTCATGGTAGTTTTTACATTGTAGGTAGAACTGTTGGTGAATAAAGAGGGATATTTGATTGAATATTGTTCAACGTCTACTCAGCAATATTTCAGCTATATCAAGACGAGAACAAGTTTGTTAATAAATAATCACTTTGGGGTATTGAAAGGGTCATGAGACGGGAAATTCTGACTGCCACTAGAAAAGTAGGGTGAAATCGAAAAGGGCGGAGAATTTAGCCTTGTAGCCGATCACCTACGGACCATTCAAAAAAGCTTGCTACAAGGGTTCTTTAACGTGCAGGAAGCGTGGCATTTCTTCCAACACGTGGACCTGAGTTTACATCCCATCCGAAAGATGGGTTGTGTATTTATTAATCCCGCAAAACCACGGAATGGGTCCTATTTTTATATCCCGGGACCCTCGGGGTCAGCCCCCGTTTAGGAGGGGTCACACCCCGCAAGCCGGAGATACTAGGTCCTATTTCTATATCCCGGGGTTCCCTCGGGGTCCTCTGTTAGGAAGACTCAAACTCCAAGCACAGAGAATGCTGCGGGCCTATTCATAAGCCGGGACCGCGCACGGCGAGAAAGGTATTGAGATACTGTTAATGTAAATTTTATATGATTTTTTTTAGACAAGTAATTTGAATGTGCTTTTTGCTTTTCTCAAAACTACTTATTATGTTTTTCAAGACAATGAACACCTTAAAATGATTGGAATAATATTGGGGACTGGAGCTGGAAATACAGCATCCTTGCATCTTTGAAAAAAATCATACATCAAATGACACGTGTTAGTACCAGCATTGAATTATAATGCTAAGTGCCATCTTAATAGTACCACACATTGCTCAAAATAATGACAAGATAAGGTTCTATTATACTTTTCTTATTTTGATCCAACAGAATTTGTGAATTAATAATTTCGTTCAACGTATATCAAACATACTGACAAAAATATTTGAAAAAAAAATGTACGAGTATAATAAAAATAGACTGAATACTTATAAATGTGATGATCGGAATACTGCTCCTTCTTTTATTGTTTGTGTGATACTTAGGCAAGCTAAAAACTCGGCATAAGAAAGGCTATAAAATTCTATGAAAAAGCATATAGGGGTCACCGTACGGTCTTCAACACAGTGAGGAACCTCACGTAATATAGCAAGCACTAAATGGCCCAAAAAGGTAAAAAAAATGAATAAATCAATGGAAACAAACCACATCCAATAACCCAAATATCAAGAAACTAAAATTTTATAAAAAGACACGGACAAGCCAATTACCAACATATGCCTGACTTGGGACAGGTGTCGAAATTGCGGTGGGGTATAAACTCGTTTTTTCGCATCCAAACCCTCTCCCTATGTGTGATGAATGGCTAAAAAAATATACAAAAAGACTCACAGTAAAAATTAAACTAGAAAAAAGTCGAACTTATCAAGACGAGTACCCTTACAAGGAAGAACATAAAACATGAAGACAATACACAATACAGGTACTGTCCGGACAAATGCTTGCAGTTACTGACAGCTAGCTAAGGACATAATTTCCGTTGACAATGATCTCAAGCCTTCTTACTTATGAAACTTCAATTGAAATTCTTCTAAATAGATTTGGTATCACAAAAACATCAATCAAGAAGAACATGATATTGTGCAATGCCAAATACTGCCAATATGAAAAATTGCTTAAATTTAGTTATGGTGTAAAGCATTTAGAAGATGATCAATATTTTTGCCAACAAAAACCAGAAGTAAAGATTTAACAACAATGCTGTATTTATATCCTTATGAATAAGTTTGATAAATGGATTAATAAGTTTGGAAGGACAATTTTTGAATTTACGCGCTTTGTAAATGATATTGCCATAGAGGTTTGGATGTGAAATGCCCTGATGTATTAGAGCCCTGCATGTAGAACCAAATTTTCTTAATAAGTCAATGTATCTATAATAAATTTAGAGAATGTTTTATTAATTCATGATATCTAAACTCTTGATGCAGAAGTTTTTCAGCGAGACAAAGATTTCGTATTGCGTGTTTGATTGTTAATATAAACAATGTAAAGTTTATAACACAACTTTATTTCACCAGCTCAACTTTGCGACTTTGCACCTCCGAGGAACTAGCGGGTGAAGGGAAGGGAAACCTATATTTCCTCATAAAGTACAGAATCATTCCGGACTGTCGCTGCATCTCCGGAAAACATACATTAATATTTTTACCGCTACCTTCGGCAACCACAAATATGAAAATATGAATAACATCCCCCCGCCAAAAAGAAGAAATTTATAGAATTTCAGAGTGGTTGACAAAGGTGTCGGAAAAGAAAAGAAAACAATAACATAAAAAGAACTTTCAGACAATCTTACAAATGATCATTCATTGTCATTAGTATTCCGTATTTATGGTCTTACGACAGTTCATGCACTAAATCAATCCAGTACCCAGTTAACGTTGTGAGTAAGTATGAAACATTTCATAATAAATAGAATGTTCTATATGTATTTGGTGGTCATTGTGTATACTTTGACTTGTGTAGTAGAGACCCGAAACTCTTGGGTCCTTCAAATATTGTATTCCAAATATAAATGTCTTCAACTCACAGATGCGGTAATCACAGTCACTCACACATACACTCTACAATAGATTACAATATAGGAAATCTAACAGGTTTTCTTTCTAACACAACCACACACCTTTACCACATCTATACGCGAAATTACACACTACTCTTTGGCTTATAAAGCATATAAACAACAATTATGGGAATATGGGTAGGTGCAAACGGAAATACCATTATATCAACACACAATAAACAAAAGAAATGCAAACAGTAAGAAGAAAGAAAAAAAATTTGTTCACAAAAAAAAAATAATCTCAAATTATGTTGACTCCTCCATTACTTAATTCATATATGGTCCAGAGCACTTTTACTGTCGTGGCGATACTATTATCACCTATCGAACTATGCAAAATCAAAAACTTGGATGGCGATACCATTATCACCTATGTCGAAAAGTGCAAACCACAATATGTAAACAGATCAAAATAGAAAATATCCGATTCCTTCGGGGTATATATCTACTTAAACGCATCAGCATAATTAAAAATCAATACTAGTTGTCAGAAATAAGAGGCGGTGGCCTTGCAATAATAGTCTCTTGAACTTTGTCTGATAACTCAGTTATAGGCAACCATTTGGCATTTTGTGCAGGTTCGCCTACCATTTGCACCAAATACAAAAATGATCCATTACTATGCTTTTTAGCGAGGACTC
>MJUU01066554.1:11268-30720 GCA_002080025.1 Modiolus philippinarum | reverse complement strand
TTGCGTGTTTGATTGTTAATATAAACAATGTAAAGTTTATAACACAACTTTATTTCACCAGCTCAAACTTTGCGACTTTGCACCTCCGAGGAACTAGCGGGTGAAGGGAAGGGAAACCTATATTTCCTCCTAGAGTACAGAATCATTCCGGACTGTCACTGAATCTCCGTAAAACAAACATTAATATTTTACCGATACCTTCGGCAACCACAAATATGAAAATATGAATATATAACATCCCCCCGCCAAAAAGAAGAAATTTATAGAATTTCAGAGTGGTTGACAAAGGTGTCGAAAAAAAAACAATATCATCATAAAAAGAGCTTTCACACAATCTTAAAAATGATCACTCATTGTCATTGGTATTCCGTATTTATGGTCTTACGACAGTTTATGCACTAATTCAATGTAGTACCCAGTAAACGTTGTAAGTATGAAATATTTCATAATAAATAGAATGTTCTATATGTATATGGTGGTTTCTGTGTATACTCTGTGACTTGTGTAGTAGAGACCCGAAACTCTTGTGTCCTTCAAATATTGTATTCCAAATATAAATGTCTTACACTCACAGATGCGGTAATCACAGTCACCCACACATGCACTCTACAATAGATTACAATATAGGAAAGCTAACAGGTTTTCTTTCTAACACAATCACACACCTTTACCACATCTATACCCGAAATTACACACTACTCTTTGGCTTTTAAAGCATATAAACAACAATTATGGGACTATGGGTAGGTGCAAACGGAAATACCATTATATCAACACACAATAAACAAAATAAATGCAAACAGTAAGAAAAAAAATATTTGTTCACAAAAAAAAAATAATCTCAGATTATGTTGACTTCTCCATTACTTATTCCATATATGGTCCAAAGCACATTTACTGTCGTGGCGATACTATTATCACCTATCGAACTATACAATATCAAAAACTTGGATGGCGATACCATTATCACCTATGTCGAAAAGTGCAAACCACAATATGTAAACAGATCAAAATAGAAAATATCCGATTCCTTCGGAGTATATATCTACTTAAACGCATCAGCATAATTAAAAATCAATACTAGTTGTCAGAAATAAGAGGCGGTGGCCTTGCAATAATAGTCTCTTGAACTTTGTCTGATAACTCAGTTATAGGCAACCATTTGGCATTTTGTGCAGGTTCGCCTACCATTTGCACCAAATACAAAAATGATCCATTACTATGCTTTTTAGCGAGGACTCGTTTTACTTTCAAAGCTGCATTGATATTAAGATTGGAGTCCACTGAATCAACAGGTGTTATATGATCCGAGTCTCTAAAACGAATTGGTTTTTTGATTTGCCTGCTTGATCGACGTAAGGCTGACTTATTGATGTTCTGTTTATGATTATTAGTCTGTTTGTCTTTTATATTCGAATCAGCAGAATCGACACTTATTTCTCCAATTCGATCGGAAATTTGATCACTGTTTTGTTCCCCTACGTCCGAGTCTGAATCATGTCCTAAAAATGGACGCGGATTAGGAGCTCGTATATGTGCAATCTTAAGTCTGTTTATGTGAACGGGATATCTGAAAGTGCGTTTTGCATTTGGATCCCTTAACCTCACAAGATGATCAGAAATCACAGAATGTACAATATAAGGCCCATCGAATGTTGGTTGAAGCTTTCTGCCTTGGTCCGTAGGCTCTTTCTCAATATACACATAATCACCAGGGTTCACTTTGATTTCACAAAGTTTGTCATTGGCACGTTTGACCATATCTCCTTGTGCTTTTTTAATATTCCCAAGAATTTCTGTACGAATTGTATCGAGGCGATGAGTAAAATCTGCCATGTAAGAATGTAAAGACTGGTGTATTCCAGTGAAATCGGACACAGGAAGCATATTTGTCAACGGAAAATGAGGTCTTTGACCATAAATGATCTCAAAAGGTGAATAATTAGAGCTTCCATGCATTGAAGAATTGATTGAAAATATCACAGCCGGTAAAACGTCTTGCCATTGTTGGTTGTTTTGAACATACGGGGTTAATCGTTCTGCTATTGTTCTGTGAGTTCTTTCGCACGCTCCAAGACAATGGTGAATACAACTAGGAATTAATTCCTGTTTCAGTCCAAGTAATAAGCATACTCTCTGTGTGCATTTACCAACGAATTCCTGACCTTGGTCCGAGATTAACGTTTGAGGAACACCATATGTTGTTGATAAAGAAAATATTGCCTCAGATACTGTTGCAACATCTTTATTGCGTATTGGCTGTGCAAAAAGTAATTTACTAAACATGTCAACAGCAGTAAATATATATGTGTTTCCTGTTGGCGATGGTGGTAATGGTCCAAATAAATCCATTTGCCAAACGTTGAACGGTTGTGATGGTGTAGGATATGCAACAATTTTAGCTTTAGTTTTTAAGTTGGACACTTTTCGTACCTGGCACTGATGACAAGTTTGTACATAGTCAGTTATTATTTTCCCCATACGTGGAAAGAAAAAGAACTCTTATTCGATCTATGGTATTATTTATACCAGAATGACCTCCCATTGGTGAATCGTGGGCTAATCTAATAATTTCAGTCACTAATGATGTTGGAATTACAAGTTGATATTTGGACATGAGTTTAGTCCTGTTTGATTTTGATCTTCTCAATCGGAATAGCACATTGTCAATAAGAATATAATCAGGTGCCTCAATTAATAATTTTCGAGACTCTTTCTGAGAACTCGGTAGTGTTCCGTCAGTTAAATAGTGAATTATTTTGCTAATGTTAGCATCTTCAATTTGCTTTTTGCTCATTTCACATATGTCCAAGTTCAACTGACGGTATAAGTCACTGTCTTTAATAAAAGTAGTATTTATACTTTTTGCTGTCTTGACATTATTTACATTGCCCGACTCATCATCAGAATTATTGATATCACTCGTATCCGCATCGTAAGGGTCATTTGTTGTAGCATGTGACTGTTCCTTTGATAAATTTATAGCTTGTACATATTTCGGTTGAGTTGATTGATCTGGTTTCAAGAGTTCGGTTAAACTAGAGCCATTTGGAAATGTGATTTGCCCTATCGGTTCCTCAATGAAAGGAAAATATGGATCGTCCTCTGCCGGACTCTCCGATAAAAGTGGTGCCACTTCAGGACATCTTGACAAAGCGTCTGGTAAAGTCATTTCTGCTGCAGGTTTATACTGAATTTCGAAATTAAACTGTTGAAGTAATGACAGCCATCTTTCGTAAATGGCTCCTTTAAACTGTTTTTGGAAAAGTGGTTGTAAAGCTTCATGGTCACATTCAACAACGAAGTTATTGCCTCTTAAATAGTCTGAACATTCAAGCACACTTACAACCATTCCGAGCAATTCCAACTTTGTTGGACCATACGATGATTGCCATGAATTCAATGCTTTTGATCCATACCTGATGATTTTCGGTTTTTGTTCAGTGTCTTTTGGGTCAAGCTGGTACAACATGTACCCAATACCACGGCTTGACGTGTCAACAGCAAGTCTGAAAGGGATATCATATCTCGGAAAAGATAGAAAAGGTGCTGATGTTAGTCGTTTTTTCAAATTATCAAATGCACTTTGTTGTTCAATTTTCCACTGAAATTGTTGATTCTTTTTTAATAATCGTGTCAATGGGCTAATAATTGCACTGAAGTCGGCTATAAATTTTCTAAACCAATTAAACATTCCAATAATTCTTCTGAGCTCTTTCAAGTTTTTGGGTGGTGGAATATTTAAAAGTGCGTCGACTCTATCCGGTGGAGGACGAATTCCGTCCTTTGAAATTTGGTGTCCTAGAAAAATGCAAGAGCTGGCTGCAAATTTACACTTTCGTGGACCAAGTTTCAAGCCAGCTTCACGAAATCGGCTAAATACCTCACTGATGTCTTTCAAATGTTGTTCGTCATCAAGATAACACAGACAGATTTTAAATTGCAAGCCTCTCAGAACTTTGTCCATCATCAGTTGAAATGTATTCGGACTTGTTTTGAGCCCCATTGGGAGGCGGAGAAATTGGTATGTGCCAAAGCATGTATTGAACGCAGTGTGTCTGGCTGAATCTTTGGAAAGTGCCATCTGGAAAAATCCTGCAGACATATCTATAGATGTCATGTAGTTTGGAGTTATTGAAGAAAATGATTCTGTTAATTCCTGTAGATTCGGAATACTGTATTTAAAATCCTTTGTTTGGGAATTAAGGAAACGAAAATCGCAACAAAAGCGAAAATTTTGAGGTGAAGTTTTATCTTTAGAATCACTGCGCTTCATAACTAGTACAATAGGGCTGGTTATCGGCAAGTCGTCGGTCTCACTTACAGGTGCTATTATTCCCTGCTCCAAAAGGCGATCTAAATGAAAGCGCAATATTTCTTTCTTTTCAGGAGATAATCGATATGGTTTGTGGTGTTTTCCAATTGCATCATCTTTTAGCGTTATTTTGTGTTCAACTACTGTAGTAAAACCAATATCGGGGTTTTCATCAGTGACAAATATATCAAAATTTTCATATATACATTCTGCCAATTGATTTAGCTGAAGGTCTGATAAATCGGTTGACAAGTTAAACTGCCCCTTTATTTCATCTAGTTTTTCAGCACTAATTTGCGGTTGAGATTCTATTTGTTCAATATTGTCATTCATTGTACCCAACTGAATATTTTGGATTACAGGTACATTTCTAGTTTCTGAAATAGGAACATAACTATACTCTGAATTCAAAGTAGAAAATTCGGCTATATTTTTGCCTTTCAGTATAACTACATGATGTTCTGTGGTATTAAATATTCTGACTGGCACTTTATGGGATTGAGAAACAGTTACTAGCGTCTTGCCAATCATGAGACCATTATTCAAAGTGTATCTAATATTTGAACAAATGCCATTCAGTCCACATGAAACATGACGTGGAAGACTTCCCCATACAACAGTTTCTGTGTTAGGTTCAATAGAGAGTCGCTTACAGGATTGCACCTTGGCTGATCGAACATTAAATGTACAATTGCTAAAATCTAGCACTATTTGGTTGTCTTGTAAATACTGAGTGCCAAGAATCAAAGGGTGTGAGGTAGTTTGTAAAATATACACTTCAATTTCATGTTTGCCCTGAGGTACATTTATGAAAATTCTTGCAACTGCTATAACTTCAATACGGTCATCATTTGCCAATCTGATATCAGAGTTCGCTCGAGCATAAGATAACTTGAATGATTCTGGGATTGAAACATAAATATCATTTGAAATAACGTTTATCGAACTCCCAGTGTCTACTAGCGCAGCAATTTTCAAATCACCAAAACTAACTGGTATATACAAAAATGAAACCCTATTTGATTCATCACTGTTGATGTTGGCACTTATTTCCTCGTTCCCGGTGAATTGTGCCCTTCCATCGGGTTCAGTCGGTTTCCCGAATACAAATCAATACAATGTAACGCTTCATGTCCATTTTGTTGGCATATCTGACAAGTTACATTTTTGGATGTTGGACCAGCACCATCCCACTTACATGAAAATTGTACATGCCCATTACCTTTACATCGGAAACAGTTTCTAGTGTCAACCTCCGGATTTCTAGGCATCCTGCTTTGTGTGTGTGATGGTCTAGCAGGTAGTGATGTATTTGCATGATCAGGCATTTTTTGATTTGTTCGAACCGAACTTTGTTTTGAGATAGCAAGTTCAGAAAGAGCTTTAACTTGTTCTTTTAACTCTTGTATTTCAGAATTAGAATCTGTTTTAGTGTAACTAGGTCTGTTTAGAGATTGTTCAAGCAGTTTGATTTGTTTTTTCAATTCTGTTATATCAGATTTAGTTGCGTAGGGTGTTTTGTCATTTTGAGTCGGCCTTTTGTTTGGTCCAGCTATTGCACTAATCATTTCACCGTGTTCCCTGTAACCACATGTTTCGGCAATTTTTGCCGAAGACAAAGCTGACTGCAAATCAGCGGGATGGCCAGCCCTAACAAAGAAAGCCATACGATCAGGGAGACCTCCAATAAACTTGGTTAATAATTCATGGTCAGGTTTTTGAAGTAAGGAACCTTTATCCATAATAGCGCAATAATAGTCTTCCAAATTTTGGCTTGGTTTAAGGCGAAGATTTTGGAAAATTTCACTTTCCACCATCACTGTAGAACTTCTCCAATTGAAGTTGACATATTTTTCTTTGAAAAGAACTAACAAAGTTTGCCAATTTTGTTTTGATACGTCACTAAGAGAAGAAAACCATGACAGTGCTGGACCTTTTAGATGTAAATGAAAGGCAGCAATACACCTTCTGTTGCTTAAGTTAAGTTCATTGACAACTGCATATGAATCAAATTCCTCTAAGAAACGTTTTGCGTTTTCTTGTGGATAGCCGCTGAAATCTCGGCATTTGACTAAAGGTTCCATATTTAGACGTCGCAGTGTACAGTCTGAAAATTTTGAAGAATGAATGCCCTGATTAGACAAAACTATTGATGAAATTGGAGTAGATGCTAAACGAGGCGAAATGTTTACATTTGAGTTTTTTACTAAGTCTGGAGGGCCCGTTGACACTGTCGTACTACTCACTCTTGGCTGATGTTTTATATCAGATATCTTTCTCAGAAATTGGGGGACTTATTGACCCTGTATCTATATGAGCACCGAATTCATGAAGTTCTAAAAATTCAGGTTCAAGAATAGAAATATCCGAGTCATTTGACAAGGAGTGCTGCTCAAGATCACTTAAATCGTCTATTGGTATTATCTGCGATTCAAAAGAATCATCAGTCATTATCACACAAAAACTTCATTTGCAAAATATTTACATATGTCAATAGATATAAACTGAGTTTAACCTGGCGAGACAATTCCCACCTATCGAAATGTATCAAGTATGGCGAGACAATTCCCACCTATCGCAATATGTGAAACAATATGGCGAGACAATTCCCACCTATCGGTATATGTGAAACAATATGGCGAGACAATTCCCACCAAATCGAATGTCTATAATATGGCGAGACAATTCTCACCTATCGGAGTATGTAACATATGGCGAGACAATTCTCACCTAACTTTTTGAGTTGATAATATTGTTGTTAAATGAATTAAAACCAAGAGACGTGTAACTTATGATTGAGATATTTAGTTATTGTCGCACTAAACATATATACAAAAATATTACAAACTAGCTGCTTCATACATGACATCTGAATATATACCTATTAATTGGCCTTCACTGACAATCATTCAAAATAAATTTGCATGTGTTTAATAACCAGTACCTTGCCAATAGTGGGCAAGGATGGATACCATCATTATAAAAGGTATTAAAGCGATATGAATGGCGAGAGTTCTGATGATGCCGATCACGCCTACAATTTTCAAGATCCAAACCAAATCTAGGAGACACTTTGTGCAAAATCCTGTTTGTATCCCGGATAAAACGGTTGACTTCTTCAATTTGTGAAAATAGTAAAAAATCGTCACGAACTAGCTGTCGAACTTCATAACTAGAATATGGTCTCAAATGGAGTTTTTGTACTTGTACCTGGTTAAAAGTGTTTATGGAGTAGGGTGGGATTTCCAAGAAAACTAACTCAACTGTAAGATAAGCACTGACAAAATTATAAATGTCTTTGTAACAGTCTATTATTGCTTTGACTGACGTATTTGACCTTGAACGGAGACGGAGTAAACCATTTACTTTCTTCGTAAAATCACAGTTTCCCAACCATATATATAATACAATGTTTGAATATCTGTTAACTGCAGAATCTAAGTTGTTTTTCAAGTGTTCAAATTGCTGTTGTGTTCGTGCAGAACCTCTGTACCAAAATTTTATATCATGTTCAAAGCCGTGATGAACTTGGTCCTGTAGATAGCGCCCTTTTGAATCAGATAAAATAATGGGTATTTTGTTAATTTCCTGGTATGTTGTTGGGTTGAGCCTGGTAATATGTCGCTGTAATTCTGCAAATCTCATGTGTAATAGTTCCGTTAAGTTTATCTTGAATAAAGCCAACAATTCACATCAAAGAATTAACTCACATGGTTGTATTAAAGTTCATCATTTAGGTTCTCCACCATATTGCGTGTTTGATTGTTAATATAAACAATGTAAAGTTTATAACACAACTTTATTTCACCAGCTCAACTTTGCGACTTTGCACCTCCGAGGAACTAGCGGGTGAAGGGAAGGGAAACCTATATTTCCTCATAAAGTGCAGAATCATTCCGGACTGTCGCTGCATCTCCGGAAAACATACATTAATATTTTAACCGCTACCTTCGGCAACCACAAATATGAAAATATGAATATATAACATTCGGTCGTTGAAGTAAGAAACATCACTACATACACTAGTTTTTATTTTGCATTCGATATTTTTATGCTTTTGCAAAAGTTTCTTCATTGATTTTTCACCTAGATTGCTACCACCTAACAAGTCCATTTCTACATGTCCATGATCTTTTATGACGTTACAGTTATAAAGCAATTTTCATCTGATTATAGAGCTAAGCACAACAGAATCACCTCTGGTCATGAAAGTGAAGGTATTTATTAAATGGATGCAACTTGATACTGTTATGTTTTTGAAATGGAAACATTCGCCTATCCTATCTAGACGTTTACTTTTATTAAAAATTATTCCTTACATTCCCTGCCTTTACCAAATATAAATGAATGTAGACAGAAAAAGAAAAGACAGAGACATCATTGTTATCTGTTCAATGGCCTGTTTTGGCAATTCTCCACAGAGAATAGCCAAGTTAGACTATATAGCTTGAAGCGATTTGCTAAATATGTTTTCATATACTTTTAGGTTGTTAAGCTTTTTGATGGCACAAGTTAAAGCATCACCAGGAGACAAACGTCATGGATTTTCTTATATTAAAACATTTTCGTATCCGGATGTTGGACGAATCTCTGCTTTAGCTGTCACAGCATTAGGTAACATTATGGTGTGTGACAATCAGAGAAATAAACTCGTGCTATTTGATGCAGATGGAAATTGCCTGAATTCTCTCCAAGTTGATGGAGCCCCATGGGACATCGCGATAAATAAAGATAATTTGGCTTTTATAACTGTTCCAAATAAATCAAAAGTCTTAGTTGTTGAACCAGATATATGCTGTTGTCGATTTTTTAAAAGTATCAGATATAATCTTGCTTTGTCGACGCAAGTAGTCATGGAATTCACCTTTGATGTAATTGGTGTGTCATCAGTGGATGGTTTCTCAGATGTAATGATGCTGGACAGTACCATGAAGCAAATACTAAGAGTAGGCATAGACATGTAAGTTTAAATTGTTTTATTTAACTTAATTGTTCACAATCACTCTACATGATTCAAAATTTGTTAACAAAGAGTTAAACAATGTTTTATCAAAATAAACAAATATAAAACGGTCTATGTTCTAACCTGATTGATACCTATCATTTTAATGCAGGAAATTCTTGAATATACGTAAAAATACAAACAATAACCAAGTTGCATAATAAACAGTAAATTTTGTTTCATCGGCAGCATTAGAATCAAAATATTATATAAGGCAATACTCCAAAATTATATGGAAAAAGTACTCATTACATTAGAGGCCGAATCCAGTAACAAGGACATAAATCGAGTGCAGTACACATAATTAAGCCTCAGTACTTTCAAAGGGTTAGAATGTTTATTACAACAGCTAAGTTGCATGAAACGCAAGATAAAATTTTCTTGTCAGAGAAGTCTGACTACTCGGTTGGTGAATACTCTCGGGGAATTCTGCTCCACCAACAGTGGCATCGACCCAATGGTTTCAAAATCTAAAAATATCAATATTGCATAATTACGGAAGCCGATAGGGGTCATTTGAAAAAAAAATGTCGTAATTACGACATAGCATGTCGAAATTACGATATAGCGATGTTGAAATTACGACATAACGATGTCGTAATTACGGCATAGCGATGCAAGTCAGAATATTTATTGATTGAATATCACTGGTAAACTACACTTAGTATTTAATATATGGACATAAGCTAATAACTAAACCAGTGACGAGCAGACGGACATTTGTATCAAAAAGGTCTCCACTGTCTACTTGGTCAGGCCAGAATAAAAACACTGAAAATAGTCAGAAAGACATCAAAAAGGCAAAACTCCAACAATGGTCAACAAATTCTTAAGAAAATTTTCCATTTTTAAGATCACATCATTTTTAGCTCACCTGGCTATACCAGGGTGAGTTTTTGCAATGACTTGGCGCCCACGGTCCGTTCGTCCAAAGCCTTTATTTCAAAGATCTTCTCTGAAATCACTGTGACAATTGGAACCAAACTTGGTCGCAATAGTTCTTTGGTGGTCTCTTAGAAATGTATTGTGCAGGTCCGCACTCCATCCAAGATAGCAGCCAGCAGTAAACAAAGTTTAGCATTTTACCCTATGATAAATAGATTCAAGGAACTTCTTCTCAGAAACCACCATTCAAATTATAACAAAACTTAGTTACAAAGGTCATAAGATCGTCCATTACAAATGAGGTATCCACAATATAAGTACCTCATCCAAGGTTGCCACCAGCGGGGAACATACTTTATCATTGGACCACAAGGAAAACACACTCAAAGATCTTGTTCTCAGAAATGCTTTGTCGAATTACAATCAAACATAGTCACAATAGTCCTTAGATGGTCCATTCAAAAAAAGTCTCTTGTAGATCTGTATGGAAAGCCAACAGGGTCAAAATTCTTAATTCGTAAATTGTTAATTTGTAACTTGTATCTGTGTAATTTCAAAATTCTTAATTCGTAAATTGTCAATTTGTAATTTGTCACTGTATTTTCTAAATTCTTAATTCGTAAATTGTCAATTTGTAACTTGTCACTGTGTAATTTCTCAATTCTTAATTCATAAATTGTCAGTTTGTAACTTGTCATTGCGTAATTTCTAAATTCTTAAATTAGTATATTGATGTTTTGTTGATTCGTTAAATGTCGATTCATGAAATGTCATCATTATATTATTGTAACGATCATTATGACGACAGATGGCGCTCGGATTTCTTGTTTTCTGCAGACGACAGGTGGCGCTGCGTTCAAGAACAGAAAGAAATAAACTGGTCTGCTGTTCCACAGCTGGGGGGCTTGGGGTTTGACCCTTTCGTGGGAAAATATTTTGATTCATTATAGGGAATATATCATATGTCATGTAGTACTATGTGTGTAATGCCGATTTTAAAAGCTCATTAGAGCTTGTGTTGTATTGTTTTACATATATCGACTTTTAATTAAATACTACTAGTACTTGACTTGACTTGGGAATCACTGAATCGCAGTGTGTGAAATTAGTGGTAGACCTTTTTTGCAGTCAGTAGGTCCCTAATAAAAAGTTCTGGAACCACCACTGGAGGCTAGAGCAGTGGTGGCTGGCATGCTTATTTGTGACTTGGTGCCATCCTAACGGAATTAAACCTCATATGTTTAAGGAATAGTTACAATTGTTCAAAAGCACTAATTTCATTGCTACTATACTTTTATATTGATAGGTTTTGCTCGTCGGTCTGTCCATTCGTCGGACTTTCTTGCGACCTGAACAGAACTACTTTTTATACGACTGCAAAAAAATTTTTGGGGTCGTATAATGGTATGATACTGGCGACGTTGTCTTCGGTGTCATCGGCTGCGGCGTCTGTGGACACCTCGTTTCCATGTGATAACTTAAGTGCTGGTTGACCAATCTTCATGAAATTTTAACACAATGTTTCTTGGCACAATGAGAAGGCTGGGATTGCTTTTGGTTATTATAGCCCCTCCCGTTTCTGAAAAAGGGCCATTAAGGGCCAAATTGGGTGTTCACATATATTAGGTTGTAGAATATAATATTATCTATCAGATTTTTATGGGGTTTCTTTCAGTGTGCTCCTTATTAAATTTCCATTCAGTAGTATTCAAACGGATTTCACATTGCATATACCGTTCATGAGTTAAATGGGGCCCTAACAGGGGGAATCTCGAAAAACTTTTTTTTTAAATTTTTAGTCCAATTTTGATGCAGTTTTTTTTTCAATGAATATCTTATGAAAAATAAGTGCATCGCTCAATTATTGGATTTTTGTTAACTTGTTTCCTTTCCGAGCTATGAGGGGCTGAAGGGGGCCAAAATTGCAAATTTGCAGATTACCTAAAACTTTTATTTTTCGTCGGATTTTGACAGGATTTTTTTCTTTGGATTCCTCTTGATTTAAGCTTTCAGTAGTATGTCAACAAATCTAGCGTAGTTCTTACCGTTTCCGAGATATAAGGGTTCAAAGGGGCCAAAACTGCAAATTTCCAGATTACCTAAAATTTTTATTTTCATCGGATTTCGACAGGATTTTTTTCTTTGGATTCCTCTTGATATAAGCATTCTGTAGTATGTCAACGGATTTGGTGTTCCTACCATTTCCGAGATATCAGGGTTCAAAGGGACCAAAACTGCAAATTTGCAGATTACCTAAATTTTTTTTTTCATCGGATTTGGACGGGATTTTTTTCTATGGATTTCTCTTGATATAAGCTTTCAGTAGTTTGTCAATTGATTTGGCGTACCTCTTACTGTTTCCGAGCTATAATAAGGGGTCAAAGAGGAATCATAAGGAGTCATAAGGGCTAATTTTCATTTTCCCTAGTTTGTGTCCAGCTAATTACTGGGTCAATCTCCTTATTGTGTCCATCTAATTATTGTGTCAAGCTCTTTAGTATGTCCATATTTACTTTAGAATTACACTTATTCAAATTTCAGTGGTTGACATGCTGCGGTCGTATCATGCTGCGCTCGGCGTAGCCCTTTATTGCCATTGGAATAGTTGAATACTAGTTATTGCACCATACCATTTGGATTTTTTTTACCACAAAATGATGTGGGTGTATTGAAAGGGGGTGACAAGGGGGGTGTAGTCTCCCATATCCAGATTTTGTGACCTTTTTTCCTATTTCCTACATTTTTTGGCCCCTTTCCCAATTTCCACATTTTGTTTTTGTTTTTCTGACTTCCCATTTGTTGTTTTCCAATTTTTTATCATCATTTTACCTATTTCCCAAAATTTTTTACTCCTTTTATGTCTTTTCACAAAACCGTGTCATCCCTCCCCCTGTTGATTTTACCTTATCCGTCCGTCTGTCTGTGGTCATTTTTTTGTCTGGAGGTAATTCCCTGGGCGCTCTTCTGAATTTCTTTTCACATTTTTTCAGAATTCCAAGTACCATATAAACCTATGCACATTGTACTTTCAGACTGGAGATGCAGCTAATGATTGCACAATCGCTGGCCTGAGGGAGCTCATTTTCAGAAGGGCCGGCAAGTGAGGTCTTCTGCAGGTTGCCCACAGGCAAATTGAATGATAACTTTGGGTTGTTGCGAATGTGCGAGGGATTTCCTATAATTTCTCGTCGATATTTACTCAGTAGAAATATAATGTATAAACAAAAATATACCTTATCGTGTTTGTAATAATTTCATAAATAGAATAAATCCTTGATTAAAAGCAGGTTAGCTGATTAGGAATTACCAAACGCTACTCAAAATTCTTGTACTTTTTCACTCCATACTTAATATAAAGTCTAGAGTGTTCTCGAACGTATACCAGCCCAAATCTTACAGAAAGGGATAAATTATGTAAGCATTATCGGGAATATGAGGGTATGGATGGGGGTCCTTTATTTCTGTATAAGGTATGTTTTTGTTTATACATTATATTTCTATTGAGTGCCTGTGGGCACCATGCAGAAGGACCTCATTTGCCGGCCCCTCTGAAATGTAGCTCCCTCAGGCCAGCGATTATTAGCTGCATCTTTGTAAGTATTCCTCAAACATGAGACGTTTAATTCAGTTAGGATGGCACCAAGTCACAAATAAGCATGCCAGCCAATATCTTTGTAAGTATTCCTCAAACATGAGAGGTTTAATTCAGTAAGGATGGCACCAAGTCACTAAAAAGCATGCTAGCCACCTCTGCTCTAGCCTCCAGTGGTGGTTTCAGAACTTTTTATAAGGGACCTACTGACTGCAATAAGAGGGGGCACGCTTCAAGTCTTTGAAACTAAAAATGTCAGTACTGTAGACCTTGGTTCTACTACAATTTTGTCTATCATACACCTGTCAAGATTTGCATAGACCCCTAAGTGAATATACATGTTTTATTGTATTGGCCATAACCATATGCACTGTTAAAGAATTTGTGCTAATTAAGTATTTGTATTTTGTATTGTCGAAAATCGCCATAGACATTAGGTCTATCAGAAAAAGAGATCCTTATAGACCTAAGCAATTTTTTTCATAGAAAAAAGGTCTACCACTAATTTCACACTATGCGCTTCAGTGATTCCCAAGTCAAGGCAAGTAATATTTAATTAAAAGTTGATATATGTAAAACAATACAACACAAGCTCTAATGAGCATTTAAAATCGACATTAAATACATAGCACTACATCACATATGATATATTCCCTATAATCAATCAAAATCAAAATATATCCCACAAATGGGTCAAACACCCCCACCCCCACCCCATTCCCCCCATCCGGATCCACCACTGTCTTCAGGGTCAAATGGCCCTCTGATGGCTTTATTATTAGCCACAATGGGAAGGGTATGAAACAAGCTACAAATGCTTTTGTTATT
Organism: Modiolus philippinarum; assembly: GCA_002080025.1. Lineage (NCBI taxonomy): Eukaryota > Metazoa > Mollusca > Bivalvia > Mytilida > Modiolidae > Modiolus > Modiolus philippinarum. The sequence goes on along the minus strand of MJUU01066554.1, from coordinate 16,098 downwards.
GAACGGGAGGTCTATATTGCATGTGGTTACCTGACTGTTTCTTTCTGTTCTTGAATGCAGCGCCACCAGTCGTCGGCAGAAAACAAGAAAACCGAGCGCAATCTGTCGTCATAATGATCATTAGAATAATACAACGATGACATTTCACGAATCGACAAAACATCAATATACAAATTTACGAATTAAGAATTTAGAAATTACACAATGACAAGTTACAAATTGACAATTTACGAATTAAGAATTGAGAAATTACAGTGACAAGTTACAAATTGACAATTTACGAATTAATAATTTAGAAATTATACAGTGACAAGTTACAAATTGACAATTTATGAATAAAGAATTTAGAAAATACACAGTTACAAGTTACAAATTTACAATTTACAAATTAAGAATTTTGACCTCGTTGGCTTTCCATAGATCTTTACCTTATCCATTATAGCAAATATAATAATACAAAGTTTAACATCTTACCCTATTGATATCACATTTCAAGATCTTCTCAGAAAATACAATTAGAACCGAACTTAGTCACAATGGTTCTTGGATTGTCCCCTCTTAAAAGGTATCCGGCAGGTCAATACACAATCAAATATGGCTTCCAGCTCGTAACATAGCTTAACATTTGCCGTATGAAAAACAGTATTCAAAGACTTTCTCAGAAATTACTAGCCTAATTACATTCGCAATGGTCCTTTGGTGGTCACTTTCAAAAAGGTATCAGACAGGTCTGTACCTCATCCAAGATGTCTGCCGGCCCGGGACATAGTTAAACATTGACCTTTTAGGAAAACACTTTCAAAGATCTGTCATCAAACAAAGTCACAATGATTCAAAGTTGGCCCCTTCCAAAAAGATATCTAACGATGTCATATCTCATCTAAGGCTGCTGCCAGCGGGGAACATAGTTTAACATTAGACCCTATGGAAAACACATTCATATAATGCTTCTAAGAGACTATCAATCCTATTACAGCCAAACTTAGTTACAATAGGCTTAGATGGTCCCATTCCAAAAAGAAATCATGCAGGTCAGTATCTTAACCAAGGTGGCCGCCAGAAGGAAGCAAATTTTAAAATTTGATCCCATTCTCTGAAACCAAAACTGCAGTTGAAACCAAACTTGGTCACAACTGTCTTTGGATGGTCCCCTTCAAAATTTATGTTTACATCCAATCCAATGTTGCTACAAACGACGAAAATAGTTTATCATGGGATCATATTAGAATGCCATTTATATCTGTACATGTATGTCAGTCATAGTCCAGGTGAACTAAACAGGCTCTTGAAGGCCTCTTGTTTTCTACACTTTTGATTTATTTACGAACTAGAAAGCGATTCACGTGATGCACGTTTGCTTTGTGTTTTGCACACGTGGACGTGCGCATTTACACCACATTAATTTCTTAAACTCAACAACTACTTGGTCTAGAGTATTTTAAAATTTTATAGATGTGCATTTTTGAAGACCTAAATTTTTTGTTAGGTGACTTGCTTAAAGTTTATTTACAAATAATTCATCACACATGTACTACAGTCATGTAAACGTGTATACAGAGAGCATGCAGGTAGACCACGTTAATGTTAGCAATATTTTACGATTGATCGATTTCAATTAGGTTAACGTTTATTTTAGCTCTTTCTCAGGAAAGAATTGCATTAGTCAATCCTATAATGGTTGTAAACCCCATTGTAGTACCCGTGACGGCTTTATTGTCCAAAGGACCGATATTCCGAAGGTCCGATAACCCGAAAGTCCGATTGTCCGAAGGTCCGGTAGTCCGAAAGTCCGATACTCCGAAAATGACCCGATGTAAACCGAGGTAGGAAAAATGTAGACATTTTGTCTAAAAAGACATTCACAACTTATGCCTGAAGAAGGCTACATGAAAAAAATGAAATTCTGATGGCTAGAGAAAGATGGCAGGCGAGATTACTAAAATACAGGGAACGTGGTTAATGTGGTTTGGATGCTAATTGGGCAACAACTCTGGTAAATTTTAGCACAATTTAGCATAGTTTTTTTGCAGTAATGTGGTATGCGATGTCTGTTTGTCTGTCTCTAATAAATGCTCCAAAATTTTACATGAAAACATCTTTCTCTCTTAAACCATTGGGTCATTAATAAAACAAATAGGTCACAACAGCCATTCGGTGATCCCTTTCAAAATTTGTTCGTCAGACATCAACACCACATCCATATCCAAGGTGGGCGTAAACGGTAGTGGTCATATTTGTCAGTATTATTTGTAAAAGACTTTCCACACACGATTCTTTGAAAGTTTTAGCTTCAGGGGAGATTGCCAAATATATGTGTTCTGCCGGAGGGTCAAATGTTAAGCTATACTGCGGGCTGACAGTCATCATTTTAATGGAGTGGAACGGAATTGGCAATCCTTGTAAAATTCTAATTTTCAACTTTCGAAAAAAATTTCGAAATTTAAACTGAAACTTAATATTTCGGATTCTTTTAAGCTTAATATTTCAACTTTCATCTCAAAATTTTTACTTTTTAAGCACAAAATTTTAACTTTTTCAAACTCGAAATTTCGACATTTCTTAACTTAAGATTTCGGATCCTTCATTCTAAAAATTTCGACTTTTCAAATCTCAAATTTTGACTTTTAAAAAGTCAAAATTTCGACTTTTTAATACTCAAAATTTTGACAGTTAAATACTCAAAATTGGGATTTTAAAAGAAAAAAAAACTTTAATTTGAACTTAGATGAATTTCAACTATCAAAAACTCAAACTTTCGAGTTTAAAAACATTAAAAAATTTCGACTTAAAAAACTCAATATTTCGACTTTTTGAAAGTCGAAATTTTAGAGTCCAAAAATAGTCGAAAATATGAGTTTGAAAAAGCAGAAATTTCGAATGAAAAATAAGAAATTTCGAGTTTTTGCTTTCGTTTTTGTTTCTTTTGTGCGTATCTTCTTAATCGCACGCAGTGAGTCAAGGTTATCTCAGAATGAGGTGACAAACTAAATTTTGTCCTTGTGTAACGGGCGCATTAATGTTTAATTGCCCCTCGCCCAATAACCACACAAAACCACATTAAATGGCATTCCCTGTATTTTAGTTAACTCGGCAGTTATTTTTCTGTTACCCCTCTGTAAGCATAATTTGGGAATGTCTTTATAGACAAATGGCTACATTTTTTCCTACCTTGGTTTACATGGGGCTATCGCACCTTCGGACTAAGGACTCTCGGACTGTAGGACCTTCGAACTATCGGACTTGCGGACTATCAGACCTTCGGACAATCGGACTTTCGGACAATCGGTCCTTTTGACTATCGGTGTGTAACCCTGAGATCAAAAGTATCAATGCTATTTTATGTTTAGTAACTGTGAAATGAACCTTACTTTAGGCTGAAACATCACCAAGTCGCTCAAAAAAATAGCCAAGTCGCTCAAGGAGAACATATAGGTAATGAAAACCAAATTTATAGTTTATTCTTATGGTCTACATGTAACCAATCCACATGTATATTATCAACCTTGTACCATGTCTTTCTAGTTCCTTAGAAATGGACAAAAAACGAAGGAAACTTAACCAAGTCGGTGAACCAAAACAATCATGTAGATCATGTCAACTTGATTACTGGTTAACCCTTAAGTACTTCCTAAGACCAGTCAATGTGTGATTTAAGTATCAACCATGTGCTATGTCTAGTACCTGAGAATTGGACCATAACCAACCTACGTAACCAAGTCACTCAGATCTGTCGGGGGGGGGGACGTTCGAGGACAAATATCGTACTTAAGTAATCGGGACGTAAAAACTACTATCGAACCCGTATTTTAGCTACGGTGGGAATCGTGAAACAACGGCAGTAGAATACCGAAGGAACAAGGGAAGCGATGCCTACAAAAGTCCAAAGACATGGCAAAAACGGTAACAGATAAAACAAAGACAAAACTAGGACGTGAGACAGCTACAATGCACGGAAATAAAAAGATAACATTAAGAACTAAGGCACTCATAGTGTGAACTCCCATGAAAACCGGGAGTGACATCAGGTGCTCCGGAAGGGTAAGCATGTCCTGCTCCACTAGCGACACCCGTCACACGATCAGTGAGGTATATATTGTTTTGAAAGTTCTGATATGTAGCTGATTGGAATTGCCATTTTCTAACCCTCAGACAAAACCAATAAAAATCCTTGGTACTTGTTACTTCTCTAACCCTCAAACAGTACCAAGGTTAAAAATTTGAAAAAAAGCTGTAGTAAGCCTCCGGAGTATTAAAACATTAACCAGGACAAATCAGTAGCACGAACATCACCGACGAAGACAAAACTAAAATGTTACAGTATGATACACAAGACAACACAAAAAACTAAAACCACTTATAGTGTGAAATCCCATAAAAACCGAGAGTGACATCAGGTGCTCCGGAAGGGTAAGCATGTCCTGCTCCGCTAGCGGCACCCGTCACACTATCAGTGAGTCAATCCGGGGTTGAGTCAAATCCGGTTATGTCAAATCCGTGAAGACGTGAAATCTAGCTAAAAATGTCCCTTTTTATTTGGGACACAGACACGTCATATCTATCAATGATGTCATGGTGACGGCCATAGAATTTCTGAAGGGATGAAAGTAACAAAGGCTGAACAAATCCCTGACTAAGCAGCTTTTGGGACAGTGTTTTTGCTCTAACTAAAAAGTCACTGTATAAACTGCATGCCCGACAGTAACGAATCAACTGTGAAATGTACACTCCATAGGCTGGAGAGGCAGGTATATTGCTGCTCAGAAAGGGAAAGTTCACAATTGGGAAGTTAAAATCATCACGTTTGTCATACAGCTTAGATTTCAAACGTCC
>MJUU01066554.1:0-10422 GCA_002080025.1 Modiolus philippinarum | reverse complement strand
AGGGGATCTTCAAATATACTGGGATTTCTGGATTTCATTGATGTTTTCAAACACCGAATACGATTCACAATTAACGACTTAATGGACCTGATCCAGTCGGACAGCGTCTCGACATCTTCTTTCTCTTTCTTTGCCCACTTCCTCGCATAGTCCTCAACTGCATGTTTTTATCCAATCCGCGAAAATGCCGAACACATTTTTTTTAAAAAAATACGTTTAACATTATTATGGTAAAGTTTGGTTTCAATGCCATTTCGTAGTTTAAGAGAAGATGATTGAAAATATTAAGATGAAAACTAGCAAAAATTGACACACAAAAGGAAAATAACGCCAACATAGGTCAACGGATCATTACGTCACAAGAAGCTCTTCATAAAAATGAATTGCTCTCTTTGAACATCATGACTTTAAAAAGAACTGGAAGTTTCACATTTTTGGGGGCTTGCAATATGCCTTGAATGTTTAAAAAACCATCTATAGACACAATTTTGGTGATATACTTTAAGTATAGAAAAACTGTTGGATATCCCGTAAGTTCCAATGGTATACGTATTCCAATAGTAAACGAGTTTTATATAAGCATTACTTGGGGTAACAATATTAATACCCAGTTCTATTTTTTATACTAGAAGTGTACAAAACGTCAGCCTATATCATTTTAGCCACTATGATCTATTCCCTTTTACATGTAGTAACAGCGGTCACGTTTATCGACCAATCAAAAATCCCCCATCAGTTCTGTATATAGGATACATTATAATAATGCTCATAAAAAGATTTGTTATAATCCGCCTTACAATTTCAGAGGGGAAGATGTTTGAAAATATATCAACATTGAAATTTGGCAAACAGGAGACTTAAGCCTGTATCGCTCAACTGCCAATATGCTAAATAGTAGACGATGAAAATGATGTTCCTCCCAAAGGGTTCCGTAGTCTCAAAATTAAAGTCCGACCACCTTTTTAATATGCCCACATCTCGCTGTTTTATAGTGCCAAGTTTTCTTACAATCGACTTGATGAGTGCCCTGTGTTAGTCTAGATATTGTAATCGTCCACTACCTTAAGGCACTAGTGCTTTTGTCGGGAAACGGATGACAGTGATTGTAAGAGCACTTTGCCAGTTTAATTAATGTTTGTTGACAATTCCGCATCCAGGAAAGACATGAATGTAGCGTTGTTCGACAATTAGCAAAGAATTCCGCTCAAACCGGATCTAGGGGCCGTCTTGAACTTACTATGAGGTATGTTTAAAAAAAATACCTCAGATTCACAGGGTCAGTCTGATCGAGAACTGACCCGGCTGATGAATGGGACCAAGTATCAAAAGAAAGAATATTGAAATTCCCTCTTTTCATACTTTTGATTTCTTCTTACTTAAATTAGTGTTGTTGCTTTGAAAAGCAATATCAATTTATATCAAAAGGTTTTTGTAAAGATGCTTAAGTTACATAGAGATATGAAATTAGATATTGAAATGATGTCATCTAATTATCTTTCACCTATCATAAGCATTTCACAAAGTATTTAGATATAAAGTTGTTAATAATTAAAATTGACAACCATTTAAAACACATGTTCAAAATCAAGTATGACATACCAATTACGTGTCATTAGCCTATGCAAGAACTTCGCTTTATCTATTATTGCTGTTTAAATAATTACGCAATTGATAAGAATTACTAATGATTCAGACATTTCCATTTTATTCACTGATCAAAAGCTGACATTAGATGTAAGAAAACTCCAAAATGGTTCACTTGAGGATCTTCAATAATTGTCAACATTTAACGAATTTTTTTCTATTACACTTCATGACCTATCTCTTACGCCTTACGAATTATTTCACAAAAACATATTTAGGGCGTTTCCACAAATAGCTCCCTCCCAAATAACGTGGTGGTCCGAGACGATGAATAGCCATTTATCACCAATACTCAACAACTCTGTCAACTTTCATAGCTGTACCTCTTTCCATTTGGCTAATATTGTTGGAAGAAGAAAAAAAAAGAGAAAATTCTCATTAGGAAAATGATAAAGAATTTCTCCATATCAGAAATGCCTTTATTTATGCAACGTACACGCTGAAAAAACATGTATACATATAAACATCTTCTTGTTGGCAGCATGCCACTTAACTGATAGGATGAAGAAATCGTTTGTAATTTGGACAAAACATTCTTTTTCAAAGGGGTTGTTACACGCCTTAAATTTCCCCTTAAGAATATTTCACAAAAATGTGTTGTATTTCCAACTTAAAAATCAATTTAAAAAGTGAGAGTTATCATAAATCAGTTCATAATCGAAAATGGAGTTACAAAACAAATCCTTCCACTGTATAGATAAAAAACTTGTCGCTTAATTTAAGTAGTTATGGGTGTCGGGATGACATTTTTTCAAAGCTGAAATATCTTTGCCAATGAACTTACGTTACATCGGTTAGACTGTATGTTTTTATTGTACCTATATATAAATGAGTTTGTAAAAGCTTTCATATGTGTACATTACTAGGTTTTTTTTTGTTCTTTTATTTGCATCATCTCTTATGTATCATGTTATTTTTAATAGTCTTATTATTGGTTTGTTGCTTTGGTAATTGTTTGCCGATCTATCAAAATATTTTCAACAATGTGCATATACCACCTGCATATAGGGTATATCTTTAAATCAGTTCATCATATTTTTAATATTCTAAATTTTTTTTCAAAGTCAAAGAATGAAGTAGGAGTGGTTAGTAATGTTTCCGATTTATGTTCTTGTGTACTTAAGTTTATGTCATCGGTAAAGTATTTTGAATGTTTCAGGACAAGAATGTCATTGAAAATTCATTCCATTTTCGAAAAGACACCAACATTTATTACTGTGTAATGGTCTCTCTTGCCAAGTTTGACGGAATAAGTTGATGTCCTGAGTTGATCAGACTTTACCAGGGGTTTGCAAAATTTGTTGGTTCCCAAAAAGAGGACGTTCTTATTGTTTTCTAATATTGATGATCCACTCGAGGCTGGGAAATAATAATCTCCAGAAAATTTGCAAATGCAGAAGTTTTTTTATACAATTACAAGGAAAAGAAAACAGGAATCCTACAATGCCCGAAAATTATTATCACATTACACTATCCAAAAGGGAACTGCACCAGAAAAACACAATTAAAGACAGGAAACAAACGTTAATTACGATGGCAAACCCGGATAGCCGGACTTGGTACCGGCACTGGCATAAGCCAGTGATAGGGTTAAGTTGGTTTATGGGTACCCAAACCTCCCCTTTATCTACCTCGTTTCCCTATAGTTTAATCAACAAACGAATAAAACCAAATACAGGTAGACTTCTCTCCATGACCACAATCTTGAAAAGGAAAGAACAATAAAAAACGTAATTTGGAAAGATGGGTCAAAGAGTGCTCGCATCTAGACTGCCGGCTACTTCAAGGAACCTAGTCTGCTGGTTGAACATTGTCGCACTACAAAAGAAAAATCAAACTCAAAATTTTCCGAAGGGTTTCATAATGAGCCGTCATGTATTTCAGTAGACATCGGCAGTATCGGTGCAAGTCCAGTATAAAGCGTAAAATTTTCTGGTCATCGGACCCCAAAGCCAATTTGACGAATTCTTGCAGAATATCCATTTGATATCCACTATTCCGTAAATAACGTAAGTTATGTCACAGTTTTTATGTATTTTTTATCAGTGTCTGGCGTTTTTGAATATCATGTTAATAAAATCGAGTGTGAGAAATTTAGTTTGTAATAAGCTGTTTGCGAGTAACGCCATATTTGGATATCAAATGTTAATATCTTCTGTAAAACTTCTCAAAACTATTGAATAATTCTTGAAATCTGTAACCTACTTGTAAAAGTGAGGATGTAAAAGTAAAGTTACACTCATCAAAATCGTCAAGGGTAGAGAAAACGCGTGTGAATATTTATATCCTGTAGAATGAAGCCGAAAGAACATCGCCGTCAAGAAAAGGGTAATTAGTATTAACAACAATTAAAGCGTTGTTCCAGTTGCTTAATCTTCCCATGTATCTATAGGGATTTTGTCCAACGTACATTTTCTCAACATCGCTTTATTTGTTTAATTAGTATTATTGAAATCAAAATCATCCCTTTTACCATAAATTTTAGTTATTGTCTAGGAAGGGCAGTATGAAAAATCAAAGCCCGTACACCACAATACTGACCACTTTTAATAAGTATTGAGTTTTTTCCTGTCATAATTTATGTCCTATTTGTCTGGCTATTATAGTTCATATTTATGGGTTTCATAGTAACTGATGCCTATCGCAGTATTTTGATTTAATGGTGCATTAGTAATTTGATAGATGCTTGTTAGATAATCTATAAACTGGAAATCTACATACAATTAAGTATAAAGTATATTTATCTATGTTATATATGATAAAATTGTAGCGTAATTGTGTGCTAACATATCGATTAATCAAAACTATACATTTGCACCATATTTCGGTTTGCCATCCCTCATCAGTTGCCCAGCTGTTGTGAATAGTGTAATGTTAGGACAATATATGGTAACAGCTTAAAATATGATTGATTGATTGATTGATTGATGTTTTACGCCATCTTCAGCTATATTTCAGCTATATTGTGGCGAGAACTGTTAAGTTATTTGAACAATTATAATAAATATATAAAATATCAGCTTAAAATATGTAATGACAGCTTATATTGAGAAATATCAGTTTTAAATTTAAGTTGTTGTTTTAGTTTTGCTGGTATTAAGTATTCAACCAGATTTTTGTCTCGCTTAAATGCGATCATAGATGGTTTTGAAAATAATTGTCTTCATAATCATCATTATGAATTAGGTTCCAGTGCTTAAGTAGAACTTTAAATAATTGATTTAAACCATAATGGTATGTTGTTATAAATACCAATGACACATCTCTGATTTTGTTGTTGTATCGTATTGTTTCTTTACGATTTGTTTTCAAAACAGTTTTTATAATGGTATCTATGAATGACTTTTTATAACCTCGCTTGAGGAGGTTGTTTCTAAAGAATATAATTTCCGTCATTAAATCATTTCTATTAAGCATGTAACGAATATGTAGAATTATTGCTCCTTTAATAAGGCCTCCAAAAACTTTTTTATCATGTGATGATGTTTTAAGGAGGTATCCATATGATTCGGTTGGTTTGTGACAGGACTTTATGTCAAGGATGCCCTCAGCTATAAATCTACATCCTTTGTAAAAAGTAGTATCAAGAAAATTAATTTCTTGTTTTGATATATTGTATGTAAATTTCATTAAATTGTGTTCTGAGTTTGCTATTTTGAAGAAATCTTGCATTTCTTCTACAGATGCCGTGCTTAGGATTATGCCATAATTTCGAAATCTATATTGAACCAATATTTTGTGTTTGTGTTGGAATTTGTTCACAAAACTTTCTATAATCTCATAGGCTCTAAGGTCACTAAGTTCAGGGAAACAAATTGATTTCATTCAACAACCTATAGTCTGTCAGAAAATTCTATTTCCGAATTCAAATTCATTTTTTCTAGTACTAGTTTCAATATGTCTATAATTTTATCGTCACCAATATATGGTATTCAGTATGTTTTCACAAGCTCTTCTGGCAGCCTGAAGTTGTTCAGGGATTGTCATTTTCGTATACATGTAAGATATCATAACTTACTAATACTATATCTAAAGGACATTTTATTGTCTGTATTTTATTGATCAAGTCAGTGCATGATGTCAGAAAGTACCTAACAATCACGTACGCCTATTCACCAGGACACTGAACTGAACTTGTGAGAATTTTTTTAAAATTTCGATGTCTGCTATATGCAATCATCGGTGGTTTTGAGAAAAGTTTCCTGCAATTCTCATTACGCATTGATTCATCATAGTGTTTTTTTAGTATTGTATTAATTCTCCTTGTCGAAAAGTGAAGTTTGGTTACAAATACTAATGGAATTTCTTTACATAATCCAGGTTCAAAGCGGAGTAATTCATTTCTTTCAATATTAAGTGCAACTTCGCAATTATCATTTATTTCATGATCTTTATATCCCCGTTCTTTGAGGTGTAATTTAAATGTTGCAATATATTTTTCGAGATTTTCTCTGTCACTATTTTTCTATTGTGACGTTACGCTTCCCCTTTAATAAAACCGCAAATACTGAAGGATTGTGCATTGAAGATCTGTGTAAATATTGATGCGTGTTGGTAGGTTTGATGTGACTTTTTATATCTAGTATACCCGAATCTCGGAATCTAGATCCCTTATAAACTATTGTGTCCAGAAAAATCATTTCTGAATCCGATAATTCATATGTAAACTGAAGTAGTAAATGGTGACTATTAGCCACTTCAAAAAATTCTTCAATTTCTTCCGGTGATAAGTGCATTATCATAAACCCATCATCTCTTTATCTACCGAAATATACAATTTTATCCTTATAAATTTATTTATCAATTATTTCATTGATAACTTCAAAAGCTCTAATATCGCACAATTCTGGACTGCATTTACTTCCCATGCTAGCCCCAATTGTTTGGACAAAATATCTTTTATTAAATTCAAAATAGTTATTTTTTAAGATAAATTATACTAGAGATACAATTGTTTCTTTGCTGGGTAGTTTTATTACGTAATCAGTCTGTATTGTGTTGTTGTATGCCCTACTGATAGATTCAATGAGTTCATCAAATTCTATGATTGTGTACATACTGGTGCAGTCAAATGAAACAAGATGACATTCCACATTGGGTCTGAGTGCTTCTGTTTTGTTAATAAAATCTCCGCTATCTCTTATATAACTATATTGTCTCTTAACTATAGGTAGCAATAAGTAATCAATAAATTTGCTTACCCTTTCAGTTACAGAATTGCATTGTGAAATGATAGGTCTACACTTAGGCAATTCATTGATAGTTACTTTTTCATTTCTTAAACCTTCAATTATCTCACCAGATAGCTTATGTATTTTAGGGAGTAAACACAGACGACCTAATCTAGGTGCTTCATCAGGGGTCCTGACCCATTCCTTCTTCATACGTTCCTAATTCAACACTGAGCTGGTGAGAATCTCTTTTAAATTTCGATGTCTACTTTATGCAATCATCGGTGGTTTTCTGATCACAGAAAAAATGGGAAGACGCTTTAACAAGCCCAAGAAATACAACAAAAATATACGTAGACTTCAAAACAAGGCAGCTAAAAAGGAGAGTAGCTTGAAATTCAAACTACTCAATGCAAAGAAGCATGTCCTTAATCTATCATCCCGTCATTTGTCGGATGCAGAATATATCCTGTAATCCAGGGGTTTGAAATTCATTCCCTCAAAACAACATCTGTTAAAAGATTTTGATGAACTTTGTAGAAAGCTGAGATGCAGATACTTATACCATAATAATATGGATGAAATTCATCCGTTCCAGTTGAAAACAGGATACAAACCACACTTCAGCGTAACACACTTAAAAACTATATTTTTCAAACTAGACATGATTTGTACACAATCTAAAATAAGAATTGTAAGTCGGTTGTGGTTGATTTGAATGGTGATGGAAAACATGGATGTTGGATTTTAAATATATGAAACCTATATTTTTCAAACTAGACATGATCGCATCCTTGCTAATTCGAATATTCAGTTATAACTTGAGCATACCAGAGAGAATAGGCATTCTTACGCTGCTAAAAGATAAAAATATTATTATTAAAAAAGCAGATAAAAATGGGAATTGTGTGATCTTAAACAAAGCAGATTACTTATCTGAGGTCCATCATCGACTGAGCACAAACCATTATCAAGAGATCGAAAATTTCGATTTCAAGCATTTAAGAATGCGCCTCAATTCATATTTAATAAATATGCACACAGATGGCGGGATAGATAAAAAATCATTGCACTACCTATTAGAAGGGAACAGGTTGAAACATGGCCCAGGCTATATTCACATTCTTCCAAAAAAACAGAGACTGAATCAGTCGGTGTTACAAAATATATTTAATTGTGGAATTAATATTGATAAAATAATTCCATCTGGCCGCCCGATTATATCTCAGATTGGATCTGTTACTGAATACACAGGTCATTATATAGATCATTTCGTTGTTCCAATTGCACAAAGTCAACACACGTATATTTAAGACACGACATATTTTATCAATAAAATAGAAGACCACATGCAAATTGCTGGCTGGTCAGTTTCGACATCACTAATATGTTTACAAACATGCCAATTAATGAAATATTACCAGCAGTGAGGAAAGCCTACTATACATTTGATAAATCAGATTTCAAGGTCACATGCCCGTCAACAGCTGATATAATTTATCTCCTACAGTCTGTACTCGAAAACAATGTTTTCGAATTTAATGACAAATTTTTCTTACAGAAAATAGGCGTTGCAATGGGATCAGGCTCGAGTGCAGAGTTTTCCGATATTTTGATGTTTCAAATCATGAAGGATATATTTTCAAAATTTGAAATTTACCAAAATATTTATTACTACGGAAGATATCGAGATGATGGTTTTCTCGTATATTATTGGAGTGAACAAGAAATAAAACACTTGAAATAGCCAATGGCCACCACCCGCTTCTCAAATTTACATACGAATGCGCACAAACATCAATGAATTTTCTAGATGTTAATTTCTATAAGGGAAGGAGATTTGCCAGTACAGCTGTTCTTGACTTGAAGACATACTTCAAACCAACAAATTCCTTTATTTATCTCCATCGAGATAATTGTCACAGTTGACAGGTTTTCACCGGATTCATCAAGGGCGAGGCAATTAGACACATCCGTAACACCAGTGACAAAAGTGAGCTACAAAAATTCCTATCAAGCTTCAAGTTGAACTTGATAAAAAGAGGCTACAATGAAGTTGAAATCGATGAAAATATAAAGCAGGCTATGACAAAAACAGAGCCGATTTTTTAATTCAGAAAAGGAATAAACACAACAAGGATATTCCTGTCGTTTTTTCAACAAAATACAACGCATGCATTAGAAAGATAAAACAATGTATAACCAAGCATTGGCATTTGTTGGAATATAACGATGTTTGTAAAAATGTTTTTGCAAACCAACCATTCATTGCTTATAAAAAGCATAAAAATTTGGGGGACATATCGACCTATTCGAAAATTAAAAAAAAATTTTTTACACACAAAAAAGGCAGATCCCTGATGATGGTGAGCCTTATTTAATAAAACGCCGAAACACTAGATTAGTGTAGGGTCGAGATTAACAATTTCATGTAATCAAATAAAGATTATAATTATACACATTCCTAAATTAGTGTGTGTTGGAAAACATCGATTTGCGGTATTTGCTACACATGTATCATGTTATCATTTGACATGGATTAATATTGTACACAATCTTAAATACTAGTCAGAATTATAAGTCGGTTGTGGTTGATTTGAATGATGATGGAAAACATGGATGTTGGGTGTCAGTTTTTTTTAATATAAACATGAAATTTTACTTTTTTACAGAGAAAGTTGAAAACTCGGTGAACTGGTTTGAGAATGTTTCAATTGGTAGTGGACACTTCTTACTGAATGCCATTTTATTTTAACGTTGAAGTCTCGTACATAAAACCTCGCTGCTTCAGTGTGTTACTACAAACATTTTGATTGGTTCTTTACTAAAAATTGTTTTAAAAAAGTAACGCGTTACTTTTTGAAAGTAGCGCGTTACTTTTGAAAAGTAACGAGCAACATTTTCTAACGCGTTACTTAGTTAAAGTAGCGGGGTACTTTTAAAAAGTAGCGCGTTACTTTCGGCAAGTAGCGCATTATTTATCAAAAGTAACGCGTTACTTCGTCGAAGTAAGCTGTTAGAAAATGTAGCGCGTGAGAAATAACGTAATTATGACATGAACGGCCGCTGATACAGTAATATCTTAATGTATGTCTCCTGCCTTTGTACAAGTGGCAAAAGAAAGTAATCTGCTAGTCTACTTAACCCATCATTTCTTTTGAAATGCCTGTTATAAGTCTGGACCATTGCGGTCGACAATTTCTCCAGTGGTTTTCTACCTGCTTTAAAGTAACCATGAAAGGAAATGAAATAAATACACACGAGACAAAGTATCCACAAATCCATGATTAAGCCAAGCAATTGAATAAAGCTTTTATTGTTGTTCTTCATCTCGGAGTCACCTCATAGTAAGTTCAAGACGACCCCTAGTACTGGTTTGAGTGGACTTCATTGCTACGCTAGATTCATTTATCGTCTTTTGGACTCTTCGACTATAGCTCTCGACAGCTTAGTTGGGTAAATTTGTTGTTGCCTTCATTGAAACTAATACTGTCTCTGACTTGCTCTCTAAACTATTGTATTTTGGTTTTGGAGAATATATATAAGTAATATACAGTAATTTCGGTATCTAGTTATTTGTTACCACTGGGTCGATGCCACTGCTGGT
>MJUU01066552.1:17153-45669 GCA_002080025.1 Modiolus philippinarum | reverse complement strand
ACCGAAGTTATCATCAGGAAACCAAAGTGTAATGGACGAAAAGACGGACAGACAAGAGGAATTCTATATACCCTCGAACATTAAAAAAAACGGGGTATAACTGGGATATACTAATACCCTCTTAAAGATATATAAAAGAGCGAAAAGGGCTTATATTAAAAAGAATACAATTGACCAGACATAGTCTTCATATCTGTCAATTATTCGTGGTTAGTTTTTATCATTGATTATTTGGTTTGTAAACTTTCCTGATACAGGGAATGTAAAAAAAAATTGTACGGTGCTTTTATATAAAGTATCAAAGTATGATTCAAAATGGATTTATTATAACTATATAGCGGCATATCTCCTACAAAGATATAGGATAGGGACGCATCTATTGATTTCCTTCAGGTGTCATTAAATTTGATGAGAAAGGAAATTGAAAGAGAACTTCCATTGTACAAGTTGGTTGGATGAATGCATGGATGGACTGGTGGGAGCAATATTTTTTTAAAGTAAACTGAGAAAATCGATGTTCTATATCCAGAAGTCAACAATGGAGGTCCGAACTTTAAGCTACCCACAGTACCGAGGAAAAATGCTATTGTCTTATGTCTTGTAATTGATTACTTTAAAATCTATATAACAGTGCAATGTTTTACATTGATTATGTGAAAATAGTAGCTACAGTGATGAACAATTTCGGGTCATGCACTGTTGTCCATCGCCCTGGCTACTATCGTCGATGAGTACATTATTTGAGTGTCTGGGGACATCAGTCGTAGATTTGATGGTCAAAAAT
This sequence comes from Modiolus philippinarum, assembly GCA_002080025.1. Classification (NCBI taxonomy): domain Eukaryota; kingdom Metazoa; phylum Mollusca; class Bivalvia; order Mytilida; family Modiolidae; genus Modiolus; species Modiolus philippinarum. Next base: position 44,885 of record MJUU01066552.1, on the reverse strand, counting down.
GCAGTTTACATGCTACGATTAGCGGAAGTTGTAAACGGAGTTTTGTTCTTCAAATCAAGATTTACGCCCAAGACATTCAAATACTACAGTGCAAATTCTTATGCAACCAACTATTCCGTTTTATTATGTTAGTGAACAAGGAACCATACTTGAAAGGAACCCACTTTGTCCGAGGTATGTATAAAGTGTAATTGGCGGCAAGTTTTGACCAATCAAATTATCTGATTCATAAGAATGCTAAATATTGAAGTTAAAAACAAGTATAAAAATATTATTTTCAATTCTATAACAGTTGTGGCTAAGTATTGTTCTAATTGGACTTGTAGAATGCGTTTCTGAGAAGAAAATATATGATTGTCTTTCGACATAGGAATTAAAATTAAAACTATGATCCACGCTGGCGGCAATCTTGGAAGAGGTACGAATTAGTTGGATAACTTTTGTGGGAAGGGACCATTGTGACTAAGTTTGGTTCTAATTTGACAAGTAGTTAGTGAGATATAGACCTTTGAATGAATTTTCCATAAGGTAAAATATTACAATTATGTTCCCCGTTGATGGCCATCATTGATGAGGTACGGACCTATTGGATACCTTTTTTGGAAGGGACCATCCTAGGACCATTGTGACTGAATTTTGTTTAAATTGGACTAGTAGTTTCTGAGAGGAAGGTCTTTGAATTTGTTTTCCATAGGGTCCAATGTTAAAACTATGCTCCACACCGGTTGGACACTTTTTTGGAATGGAAGGGACCATCTAAGGACCATTATGATTAAGCGTCGTTCTTATTGGAGTAGTAGTTTTTGAGAAGATCCTTGAATGCGTTTTCCATAGGTTTAGATGTTAAAACTGTTCCCAACTGGCTGCCATTAGATGAGGTATGGACCTGCCGGATAAAATTAATACAACGGACGGAAGGACGCAAAGTGTTGGCAAAATCTCACCAAGATGAGCTTAAAATAAAATATAGGCGTCACAATTAGCTATCTACTTGTAAATATTAAAGTAAAAAACTAATATGAAAATATTATTCTGAATGGCACTTCTAAGGTTTGATAGATTGCATGACATCAATGCTTTTCGGATAACTTCTACTGCCTACAAGTAGAAGACAGATACTCGCTGGAATGTGCAAAAATATGGTTACTTTGGTGCCAAATGAGAGTTTTAAGGATAATAATGTAAAATTTAAGCCAATAATTTTGCATTTCAAATATTAATCCTGTAATACGTTGCAGAAAGATTCCTCTTTGAACACAATACATTTTAATCTATAGGTTAATCTAATAACAAAAGGAACCCATAAGAAGTTGGATCAACTTTGTGCATTTTGAGTCAAATATAAAGTAACTATAGCTAGCTGTCAGTAACTGCGAGCATTTGTCCGGACAGTACCTGTGTGTATTGTCTTCATGTTTTATGTACTTCATTGCAATGGTACTCGTCTTGATAAGTTAGACTTTTTCCTAGTTTGATTTTTACTGTGAGTCTTTTTGTGTATTTATTTTTGAGCCATTCACCACACATAGGGGGAGGGTTTGGATCCAAGAAAACGAGTTTAACCCCATCGCAATTTTTGCGCCTGTCCAAAGTCAGGAATATGTTGGTCATTGGCTTGTCCTTGTCTTCTTTTAGTTTCTTGATATTTGGGTTTTTGGATGTGGTTCGTTTCCATTGATTTATTCACCTTTTTACTTTTTGGGGGCCATTTAGGGCTTGCTATATGGTGTGAGGTTCCTCACTGTGTTGAAGACCGTACGGTGACCCCTAGATGCTTTGTTTTGGGTCGTTTTAACCTGGATATGGGATGTTGTCTCCTTGACATTTACCCCATCTCCTTTCTTTTTCATATATTTATAAAAAAAATTGAAAGCTAACTTTACAAAAGTGTGATTATTAAATGATCCCAACCCCAAATTGTCCTTAAGACTAATAAAATTTAAAAAAATAGAAAATTTAGTTGAGAAATTAGGAAATAAATTACTTGATGGTTTCTAACCTTATTTACCCATATTCGTCCCAGTCCTAACGCCGTTTTGGTGATAGAGAAATTCATGATCAGAGTAATGAAACCAATATAACTCTAAGATCAGGGAAAATGATAAAAAATAAAAGCATTAGGTTTCAATTCCCCTCGCCTATCAGTTTCGGGATATTTTAAATTTCCCCAACGTTAATACAAGAATATCGAAATTGCATAAAAAACAGTAAATTTCGTTATGCTGTACACGTGTTTCAAGAAGTTACCTCTCATCAGCAGCATTGAAATCAAATAATATGGAAAGCCGTAAATCCAAAAATAGTCGAAAAGAAGTATTCATTTCTACAAATATCGCAATATGAAGGCAAATCCAGTACCAAGGACATCTCCCGAGTGCTATACACGGAATGAAACCTCAGTATTTTTACGTGGTTAGAATTTTGATAGAAATTAAATGCAAATACCACTCCTCATCATGGTATATCTGTTAAAAATCTGCGCCCTGACAACTGTCACTAATCGTTGTTTTTGATTTGAACTAATGATAAACGTAATCTAGGGTCGTGGCTACCTGAATTATTTCCGAGTGCTGTAAGTTTAATGTTGATGTTCGTGGTACTGGTATTGGCCTCATATTTCGATATTTTTGGTAATGATACTTCTTTTTTGACTTACTATTGGATTATTGCTTTCCATATAATTTGATTTTTATGCTGCTGGTGAGAGATTAATCATTGAAACACGTGTGCAGGAAAACGAAATTTACTGTTTATTATGCAAAGTAAGTGAGAACCGAACCATCAATCCAAAACAAATAATCCAAGGAAAATTGCAACATCGTAAACAAAGAAACACAACAGTTTGTCACAAAAAGAAAAATGAAGACACACACACACACACACACACACACACACACACAGAGAGAGAAACTTATACAGCGCAGACGAAATAAAAAACCATGGGTGGAATCAGATGCACCGGAAGAGTAAGCATCTTCTGCTTTTTATAAGACACCCGCCGTGTTGAACATGTGAAATCCGGTAGAGGAAACAATTAAGGGGGTATGACTGTCAGAAAAGTGTTAATTATGATGAAAACTCTTAACTTTTGTTTTGAAGAGTTTTGCTAACAGAACAACATAAGCAAAAAATTTTCGAAATCCATGTAAGAATTTTTGATATACAAATGTAGAACAAATCAAAGTTTACGCGTGAAACAGAAGTCGATAAAATTGTGTACATTGTCTATTTTATGCAATTTTAAGTGGCCTATGACCAAGAAAATATTATCCATGTGCAAAAATATTTAACCCTGTTTGAATAGATAAAACCCAAGGATGTCGAATGTTTCTGAAAGCTGAAGCTCATCCTTCTCCCTTAAAGGGAAAGATCTATTGTTATCTGCGAAACAAATAGCCCATAGTGGTCCACAAGATGGTGATCTCGACCGTAAAACGTCTGGGTTACAAACAACTTTGGTATTTTTGTATTTTAAACAGGTTAGCATATCATCCGCCGCTCTTAAAATGAAAAAACCCCACATATCATTTTTGAATAAACTAGCCTAATGAGTCATATTTTGATTTTGATTGTCACATTTATGTATTAAGCACATTAAATCAGCTTATGTTACATATGGCATAAAATTATTATTTTGCGACACAGCTAAATGTCATATAAATTAAAATGATTGACTGGTTAGTTATATAGTCCAATGAGCAATATTACAGCTATATCACGACAAGAACAAATTAATTTAAAAACTGAAAAAGTAACAGAAGAAAGAAATACCGATAGAAGGGACAAACGGGGCAATGGGTTTTGGTCGGTATTAGAAAATAAAAGAATTGGGTAAGGACAGAATATTTAGAGTTTTAAATTTTATGGCATGGAGCGTGGAGGTTCTCAACACAGTTTGGCTACAATGGCTCGCGGTCAAACTTTCCGTATTATGACTGGTCTGCCCGCATAGACTGGGAATTCCCCTATCCACCACATAGGAACGCCTATCTCTAAAGCCGATTCAGGTACTGGGATAGAAATAAGATAGAATAAGAATGTTTGTGTAGCTATCGTAAATGAAGAAAAATAATATGAATAGAATATATCAATTCAATCTAAAAGATTGATTCATTGATTCATTGATGTTGTACGCCAGCTTCAGCAATATCAATGCTATATTGTGGCCAGAAATGTTAAGTATATTGAACAATTAAATTAAATATATAAAATATCAATATAAAACCATTAAAGCTTTGTACAAGAAAAACAAGAGTGTAAAACATAAAAACACAATAGAAGAAATGTCAGTATTAGACCTTTAAGATAAATTCATATAAATCTTACTAAATAAATTGATTGCTTTTAAAAATTGAACGATTTTGTCGCCAGCGACAATTGATAGGTCTTTAAGACAATCAGCAGAAAAAAACCATGCCTGATATCGGCAACATCTACACATTCAATTAAAACGTGTTTAATTGTATAAGGACACTTACATGGAATACATCCAGGTCTGTCATCACTGTTGAGGATAAAACTACATTGTATGTGTTGTTCTAGTGTGTCCAATACGACATCGGGTCAACACTACCTGTTCCCTACGGTATTTACCATAGGAACCAATTTGTTTACCGACATCTGACTGTATTTCGTGTGGTTTATTATCTATTTGCAGATCCCATTTGGCCTGCCATAACTTGTAAATGTATTTAACGATTAAAGGCTTCATGTCATTGTAAGGTACTGGACAATCCGACTTCTCGTCATCTAGTGCATTTTTGGCTTCCTGGTCACCAACTGTGTTTCCATAGATCCTTACATGATTAGGATCCAAACATAAATCACTTCTTTGCCTAGTGCTACAAACGACTTGTAGAGTTCAGCTATTTTCAAAATAATTGGGTGTTTTGTTTTTCGACTTTCAATTGCCTATAAGCATGAAAAGGAATCAGCACAGATCATGAACTTATTTGTTTGCGATAAAGCTACAAATTTACGTTCTGAGTAAATAGCGTTAGCTTCAGCAGTCATATGTAACTAGAGGATGGTAGTCGGACAATCTAAAAGATAACTTAAAGTGAGAAAAAAAGTTCCCCATTGAAAAGAATGCTGTTGACCAGACATAGTCCTGATATCTACCATTTATTCTTGGTTAGTTACATCATTCTTTATTTGGTTTGTAAACTTTATTCATTCATGAAAGGGTACCCTCTTTGTCCGAGCATGTAAAAAGTATAACTGGCGGCCAGTTTAGAGCAATCAAATTACCTGTTGCATAAGAAATGTAAATATTAATGTAAAACAACTAGAATACAAATATAAATTTTATTGCACTTCTATAACAGTGTAAATTTCATGCCATGACTTCAATGTATTTCGGATTACTTCCACTGACAACAGGTATAAGACAGATACTCAATGGAATATGTCAATAATGGTTATTTTTGTGTCAATTGTCAATTTAGGCCAACATTCTGCGTTTCAAATATTAATGCTGTATACGCTGATGATAAAAATTAGAAGCAGAAAATTCAATTAACATTTCACAATAACAGCACCATCTATAAATACAATTCATTTTTGTTTATGTAAAAACGAAAACAAATGAAATGCAGTTGAAATATAAAAAAAAGAAACTATGATACTGACAAAGTAAGAAAGGGCCCGCCCCCTTGTGTGTTCTAAAAACCTGTTTGTGGAATTTCGTGGAAATCAATCAAAAGGGAGCTTCCTTTGGTCAAATTCAAGTTTGAGTATGAAAATCATTAAAATCCCTGTAGGCAATCTTAAGTTATCATACGACATAAGAGCTAATTATCAAAAATTCAAAATATGCACTTTTTCATATAAAAACGAAGTTTTTTCCCAAAAATAATTACCCGATTTTCCTCAAAAATAAAAGGGAGCTACCTTTGGTCAAGAACAACCTTGAGTATCAAAATCATTCAAATCCCTGAGGGCAATCTTAAGTTATCGTACAACATAAAGCCAATTCTCAAAATATGCACTTTTTCATATAAAAACAAAAGTTTTTTCCCCAAATGTCATTTTTTTTTATTTTCCTCAAAAATGAAAGGGAGCTTCCTTTGGTCAAGAACAATCTTGAGTATCAAAATCATTCAAATCCCTGAAGACCATCTTAAGTTATCGAACGACAAAGAACTAATTCTCAAAATATGCTATTTTTCATATAAAAACGAAGTTTTTTTTACCAAAAATCATTTTTCGATTTTCCTCAAAAACGAAAGGGAGCTTCCTTTAGTCAAGTTAAACTTTGAGTACAAAAATCATAAATATCGGTTAAGGCAATCTTGAGTTATCGTACGACATAGAAAACGCTGACGGACGGACGGACAGACAGACGGACGGACAGGCTGATTACTATAGGGCGCCGCCATTTCATGGCGGGCCCTAATGAATTTCTGGTGAAGATTCACGTCTTCCCTTCCTGGATATAGCTTTTCCTTGGATTGACCCAATGACAGTGTGACGGATGCTGTATAGACTGCAGGACAAGCTTACCTTTCCGGAACATCTCTCCCTTTACTAAAGAGATTAACAGTGTTTTCAAATTTTTATCTTGGTACTGTTTGAGGGTTATAGAAGTTATCCAATCAGTTACGAAATAGATCCTTCAAAACCATAATCGACTCATTGAATATGTTGCGGGTGCTGTATGCGGGGCAAGACAAGCTTATCCTTCCTGAGCATATGTTGTTACTGTGTTTTGTTTAGAGTTTACAGTGTTAGTGCATTAATTTTGAGTGTTATATTTGTTGTTCTTTTGTGTTTTGTCGATGTTTTAGTTCGTTTGTCCTCTGATGTTCTCGACTTTGCCTTGTCTCTGGACTTTGATTTATGTAATCTTGTACTTTATTCATTCGGTTATCTACTGCCGTTATTCTAATCTTTTTTTAAAACTATTACGTAATAATTGTCCTACCAATCACACCGATGATAGAAATATTAACTTTAATTAAACAGACATAATTTTAAAACCAGGGAATTTGTAAACAAAGTAGTCTTTAGTCCCTTTTCCCCACATCTTTCAGCTTCGGGAAACTTTAACGTTCGACAACTTAAAATTTTTACAAATATCCCCTTTTCATGATTTATTACTTCAAAATGGAATCGGCAACATGTGCAACAAAAACTGTCATTAAGTATTGTTTAATGTATCTTTTGTTTGCTATAATGATATACGTATGCTAGAGTCGTGACAACCTGTTTTATCTCCAAATGCTTCAAATTAAATCTTTATTTAACGAGTTTGCCTAGCGTAGAGATATACACCTGCTGCTCTGAATCGTTTTCAGGGGCTCCGGCTACATATGTTGCCCGCTCTAGAAGGGGTAGTCAGAAAATATACGGATGTTCTGACCCGTTGTAGCCAAACTGTTTAGAGAAACACCAGACTTCATGCAGTATGACCCCTTCTATTTACCGTTTAAATGTATACTCGCTTGGGTGGTATAGAATTAATGAAGAAAAGAAAAAAGGAAACGCTTACAATGACAGAAAACACAATCACTTGCCACAATCCACCAGGGAACCACACAAGAAAAACAATAAAATGACAAAAGACAAATATGGACAACGATAGGAACTCGAAATAGCTGGGCTTGGTACCGACACTAGCATGAGCTAGTGGTAGGTTGCCCCCAACAATTTCCCTTTTCCGGTGGCAATCAATATTCGTTGCTCTACTTCTCCCTACCATATTTATTACTTTCTTCATTGAAATATATTTTCGCATTAATTAACTTGTTTAAATCCTGATACAACTGAAATATTTCTCACTGAACGTAAAAATAATCAAGACAAATTAATTTATAACAGCATTTAAATACAGTAGGGTACAGTCATAATCTCTCATCCCGTTAATTTGAAGCAGATATAAATGCTTCATTAAATTAATTTAGAACAGGTTTCATGTCTGCTTTAGAATTTTTCTACGTCTGCTGTAGAATCCTGACCGCTTTATCTGAGCTATGATCTCTCTAATTTGTTCTATACATGACAGCTTTGGCCTATTTAAGCCTGCATACTCTCATCCAACCTGTTATAGCTTTGATCGCTCTCGGACCTGCTCTTTTCAGTCCTGACAATTATACATATCGTGTGGATATCTACAGCTAGAAGTCAGATATATATTTAACAAAAAACAATACTAGTATTTTTCAAAATTTAAATTTCATTTTGATAAGTGGTCGTCATTGGGTATCATTTTACTTGTATATATCAAGGTAAATCTAAGCAAGAGGCATTTTCCTTCCCAAGAGACAGGATTCCCAAAATGCTGAGATTGCGATTATAGTTTTTCATTAATTTATTGTCATAAATAACGATCGTAAGTTAAACTAGATTTGCAATTGCGAACCAAGGTCATCCGAGACAGCCACTTCTATGATTCCCTATTACATGTATATGTATTCACAGCCCTGAAATCCACCTAGAAATCAAGTTTCCTTGAACTCAGACAAATTTGAAATTTTGACATATTTCTGTGACCATTTTGAAAATTTCAAATGCACAGCATATTTTTTTTTCGACGATGGTCTAACTGTATGCAAAAATTTGGAATTATTTCTTTCAGTCATTTTAAAATATTCGCGGGGACAAAAATATGTGGAATAATAATCAAAAGAAACGTTGAAAAGCATATCAGCAGACCTCTTCTTAGGTGACACAATTATAGAAAGAATGTGAATAAATATCAAAGTACATTGTACTTTTAAGTGAAGCAAATAATTATTTAAGGGGTAGACCTGGGTAGGCCTAAAAATTTGCACTTGTTTATTATTATTATTTTCTAAATATTTACAGTATTGAAACTATAGATGCCCATATAATCTTTAAGCAGTTTTTAACAAATTGTACCGTCCTGTTTCGTGTATATTATTCATCAACGATAGTATTTTACCTCATATTATTTTATTCAGGACATCATTCGTGTTTATAAAAAGGTCTATGTGAAATTTGGTTAGATATAAAATTATCCAAAATGCTAAATTCTGTACTATAAATAAGTACATGTATGTAAGCAGGCATGAAATAAAATAATAAATTTCAGTAGTTTGAACTAAAATATAAGTCTGACTGGAGCTACATATATGTAAACTGAAAAGTTTACCCAATTTTTATCAGTTTTTATAACTTCTGGTAAAAAATTGAGTGATTTAATTTTTCACCCAAAACTGTGAATAGAAAGGAATTTAGTATATATAAGATTGATTGATTACTTAGAGTTTAACGTCCAATGAGCAATATTCAGCTATATACGGACGATGACAAGTTAATCAATACAAAAATTGTAACAAAAAAATAATAAGGGTGGAAAGGACAACCGGGGCAACCACTTTTGATTGCCACTGGAAAAGGAGTGAAATAGGAAATTTAGCCTTCCATAGAATACCCAACGCGTCTACTCTCTTTAAAGAAAAATATAGAAGGGGTCTTTACACTGCATGGAGCGTGGCGTTTCTTCACAGGCTTTCCGTACCTAACTACCCCGCAATGACAGGGCATTCTCCTATCCACCACCTGGTGACGCGCCCGGCAGCTCTGTAGCCGAAGCCCCTGAAAACCGATTCAAATGCCAGGTATATATAAGATATATTAAAATTGTAGGAAAATCAACAGTAGCAAATTTTCAATGTTGAAAATAAAGCAGGCAAAAATAGATAAAATTACTGACATTGTGCTCTAAATAACTTCCACTGAAAGACAACTTTTATATATTTTTCTTTATTTGTAGATATCATCAAATGTGAGTTAATGTGCCATTCTAATACGACTCTCTTCTTTGGCTTTGGAAACAAAGCTATGTTCTAATTCAAACAATATTTTTAGCACATGCGTATATTTTTTTTTTACAAAAGGACATTCGTAATGCATATGCGTATATTTTTTTTTACAAAAGGACATTCGTAATTTAGTTTCATATTTCATTCAGTCAATATTCATGTGTAAATAAAGTTTTAAATAATGAATCACAGCTGCATCAAATAATGACAATGATAGAAATTTACAACAGTTACTAAATTTAAGACTCGGAACTGAAATTGACATAACCGTAACCTAGCAACGAATGTGTTGTTATGAAATCTTATGTATGTTGCATATCATGCTCTACAATTTATAAAAGATATACAATTTTAATTTTTACGTAATAAAATTATGAAAAGGAGTTTTATTCCCTTTCTTTTCTTTTTTTTTTGGCTTCAAATATAACATAACTAAGCAGTCATATAAACTCAGAAGTACAACCAGTTCACATTTATACCCGCTTCAATTTTCAAATTATCCGTATTTTATATTTTTACAAGATTATTTGTATTAATCCATAAGCTTATAAGCAACTTGTATTAATAAGATAACGAATATAGATTTCTCTATGTCCAATTATGTGTGTTTGTAAGCAGTTTTCCCACATATTTTAATTCTAGTGTCGAACCCAATATTGCCCTCGAAGAGCCGCTTCAAAACGCTTGTTAAATATATTAGAATCGAAATAGATTATTGCAATTGGGCTCTATGCAAATTAGAACATGGGCAAACCATATATTTGTCTTCATTTTATAAGTCGTTATCGCTCGCTATAAAATATTGACAAATATAATGTCTGCCCATGTTCTAATTCGCAAAGAGCCCGCTTGCAATAATCTATTTCACTGGATGTTGGGAAGTGATTTACATGACAAAAAGAAAATTTATTTGATTTGTGAAAAAAGATTACAATTTTTAAATTTTTATCATACCTATCACAATGGTGCTATTTATTTATATTATTAATTTGATATCGTTTGGGAAATTTAATTGGCGGAGAAGTGGTCACATGACTCCCTGTATAAAGTGATATTGCATGGCTATATCGCACGTTACTAAATATAGACCAAAATAATCTTTCATATCAGTAACTAACATAGAGGTATTTTATAATCAGATGAAATGAAATTTTTTCAAAATAAAGTAAAATCTTTTTCTTTTGTATGAAATTTATAGGATTTAAAGATCAAACTCAATTATATATCCTTAAAGGTTTATACAACTGTATATGCATTTGTGAAATATAGGCTTTCTTTATTTTAAGTCTTTTTAGTTCTTTCTTGTAAATTAATAATATAACAATTACAGCATGTGTTAGAGGTCGATGTTTGTTATATCGACCTAGAGGAGCACATCGACCTCGGATTTCATCCTCGGTCGATAAGCATTTCTCAGGTCGATATAACATCATATCGACCTCGTACACATGCTATAATTGTATAATATAAGTATTATTAAAGTGAAAAATAGTTATCGATAGTCATATATTTTTTAAAATTTAAACAGTCTAGGGAAGCAAAAAATAAGAACAACCCTTATTATATCATGCCAGACGTAGTTGTTATTCTATGTTTCTTCTGATTATTCTTTTCTTCTTCCAATATTATTTGACCAAGCGATAATTTTGAAATGACTCAATGATCTCTAATTTGGCACAAAATTGTACCACCTTCTGAAGTTTTATGCTGTATTGTTAGACTTTTTAAAATGGCTGCAAATTTACCTTGCAAAATATGGAATAGATATCACAGGAATTGTTGCGACGATTTTGTTCGAATTTTGTTTTATGTGTAGTTAGATTAGAGGACGGAAATTCAATTTTAGGCAGATTTTGAGGCTGTGCATGACATGAAATGATCAAATTGGTGGTCTGCGTGACATCGCCTATTGCTTGCGATTGCATGTTTAGTTCAACATTCGGTTTCCCAATACAAGGACCAGAACGTGCATGGCAAATGCAGACTTGACAAGAACGGTCTTGACCAGAACAGACTTCTTAAGAATGGTCATGGTCAGAGCAGACATGGGTGAAAAAGCCATGGCTAGAGAAGACTTGTGAAAAAGGTCATTTCCAGAAACAGATATTACAAGAACGGTCATGATTCTAGGACCAGAGCGAACTGTTCTATGTCTGCTCCAAGTTAACTTCAAATTCACTTACCAAGTGGATTTGGAGGATATGTTATACCCTCACATTTAAAAATAGACTGTTTTAAATTAAAGAAAAAAATCGCAAGAGTAATGAAATTTAAAGGGCTTAATATATATATTAATCGTATTGTACATAACAATGTATGTCAAAACGTCTCATTCGAATGCACTTAACAATTTGTTTTTTTGACGGGACATTAAAAAAATAAAGTAAGTGAAAATACAAATGTCCCTTGTGATGGTAGGAATTCACGATAGAATTTACTTCTCGAAAACGTTTCTTCAATTTTAAGATCTCTAAGGATAATGAAGTCTTAGTCTATAGTGTTTGAAACGACAAAAACTTTGTTAAATGTATTGTTTGGGTGCTATTTTGTACGCAGAATTTGAAAATTGTATCATACAGGCTTATTTTTCGTTGAAAAATATCAAAAACAAATTGAAACGAATGAGAGGTTAATTATAAATACATTTAGGAAACACACAGTTAAGTAGTGGCACGCGTTTTTTTTTCTCACAAAATTTTAATTACCTGTTAAAAAATACTTTTTATACTTTGTATCCACGGGTCTTTCTAGTTTATCGCCATATAAGTTCTTTTATTACATTATTTATTCAACGGATCAAAAATCCACTTCTTATCGAGCTAACCGGTTTTGTAGCGCATTGCCGCCTTCAACAAAGAAGAGCTCATATCTGCAAGTCCAGTTCTAAACCCGATAACTTTTTTGAGTCCTATAAGTGTTACTCATCGAGAAAGCGGGTTGTAAAAACGTAAAGATAAAGTTGTTATCTGTTTATGAGATGAAAAGTTGATTTGATTTGCAGGGGGAGTAAAATTTAGCCTTAAAAACGGTAACTTTGCGAAAACTATAGCGGATTGGGTTATTGTCGATCTGTAAGGTTAAGAGTGCTGTCAACACCTACACACGTCACGATTTAAATAGAGACTTATTTTAATGATTATCTAATATTTTATTATGGTATGAAAATATTAGAAATTGTTGAGCAAACATCGGTCAAAATATATCTAACTAAACCTTTTTTTTACATTTACCCTTTGCCATTGTCGATTTACAGTAGCAAAAGCTTACTTGTGAAATATATACTCATATTTTCTCAATCGTTGCTTTTGTGAAAGTTAAAATCGAATGTTAAACATTCAAGTATCAATTTTTGTTTCTATTTCATGAAGTAAAAAGTCTGCAAACACAGTTCGAGGATGGTTTATGAGAAGCACTGGTTGTACCTCTCTAATGTTGGATAGCTTATCGATTATAAAATCTTCGGAAAAGTTTTTAAGCTTCGACATCAAACGTTCTGGTGTTTTAAAAAATTCATTTTCTGGTACAATAACGGCTAAAGAATTTAAGTTCAACCATTGCTTTAAAGGCATTGCTACTAGTTCAAATGTATCCGATATTATTACAGGTATACACCCCACCGCTATTGCATTGTAAAACGCATGCGACGATGGAGTGTCTCCTCTTATTACCAGACAAAATTTACTGTTACTCCAACCAGAAATCCATTCATTCCTTGGTATGTCATATCCGATATGTCCGGAAAACAGATGACGTTTAATTATTGGGAGATGACGGAGTAAAGTTGCTCCAAAATCTGACTTTTCTCTTGTTGTATGATACCATATAAAATGAGTTCTGCTTTTCCATTGTTGAAATTCAGGAGTTATAATTCGTAGCTCTGGTGGTATGGTGTAGGGCACAACTATACTACGCTTCGTGTTTTCCCACTGCCTATTAAACAACGCCTCCGGAATTCGATTTCGTCGATCATAAATGAACGAATTTTCCCATTTCGACATCCCATAATATTCGTACCGTGTCGCTGTTACCTCTGATAATGTATTCCACCACATTTGAGGCATTAATTTTTCGTTATGAAAGCAGGCACTGAATTGCCATTGATGAGACATTATCACGTGATCAATTCCATTATATCGTTGAAAATATTTTGTGGATATTAAACTTTCCATTGCTTTTTCAAGACGATTGGGGTGCCCAACAGAGTCGCACTGAAATGACTGAAATATTGGTGTAGGAATGATATAAACTTTAGCATCAGATGCTATTGTTGTTCTCCAAGGATGATTCCTCAACAAATTGAGTAGAGTCATATCGGTTGTACAGTACTCGTAACAAATTTTACTCCAATTATTCATCGTCATTTCATTATCAGCATACATGTAAAACATAACTGGTTCTTGGTGAATTTGATAGACAGAAATGCTATAATTATGCAACGGGACATTACTAGACATTGTAAGCTTGATTTCATTTAAGATTTCGTTTTTTAACTTTCCGCTGCCAATATCGTAGGTAATCGAGAAGAAGTTTTCCAATGTGTTTTTACCGTTCGCTAAAATTGGTTGATTTTGCATGATTTCGTACGCTGTTTCGTTGGTTTCTAAATTTCTAATTACATCAAAAGTTTTGTGAGGTGAGTTGACATCAAAATATATAAACGCATTTTTATTAAACAGCTTAAACACATCTTTTGATCCGTAATAAATCGGGATAGTCTTAGAAACAAAAGCATCAAATATTGCTTTTGAAACAGATCCATTTTCAATTTTCTTTTCTATAATCAAAGAAAAACGATAGTTTTCATACAATTTAGAGAGATCCCTGATATTTTCTGATGTATTTTTGAAATAATTAGTGTTTGGATACTTTCCATAACAATTGCCTACGGTAACTGGTGAAGGTAATTTATTTATTCCCAAGAAGGAAGTGAATGTATTGTATGCATATTTATTACGTGGAGAACAGTATGTTAGAAAGTATACTAAAAACGCACGGTTTGTTCTAGAAAGCTTATGTACCACCGTACGATCCGTATATAACTGTTGCATATTAGCATCATTAACTATATCTACAGAAACAAAATAAAAGGGTATATGACGTGTTATTACCTGTTTTTCAGACGGAGAGTGTACTCCAAGATATATAACGTTCCTTTTTCTTACTTCAGGAAGATGTATTTTTCCAAAACCATTATCAGCGTATACAATTATTCCATTAAACGATGATGCATGGGTACATCCACAGACAACTATCAAGATATCTTCTTGTGTGTTATGTTGCCCTATATACTCATCAATTGTACTAGTCGGATACAAAAATTTGGCAAAAATCAATGCTTCTCTACAATGCTCGCCAAAATATTTCGAGCATACGAAAACATTTTTAGCACTTTTCTTTAAGTAACGTTTGGGAGGTTGATAAAGCGAGACATATATGAAAATCATGCCCGCTGAAGCTATCAGGAATCTCCGTCTGTTCGCAAGTCTCATTATGATACACAACAAAAATCAAAATGACCTAATGTGGAAAGACTTGTTTCCGTTTCCTATCCCAAAAATATGTTACAGACCAGCTGGAAAAATAACTCAATTGCCTATCCATAAAATATGTTTTAAGACCAGATTGAAAAATACCGTTACAATCAATAATAATAAAATATAAAACAAGATTCATTGCTGCAGCGGTGTTACATTTGTGCAAGATGTTTGAAAAAAAGAATCAAGTAAACTCATCGTTTTTTAAATAATACAGAACTCACAACTTAAATAAACATGCCAAGAAGATCGGTTCACAAAATAGATCAAAAGAATACATTATCAATACTTTCAGGCTTGATTAGATAATACAACAGTAAATAGGCGTGAAGGACAATTGCCATGGCAACGACATCTCACTTAGTTTCAACAGTTTATGCAATCGTAGCAGCTTTCCGTGAGCTTTTCAATTACCAGTAGAAAAGAAAGTAATTATGACTTACTAATTGAATAAGCGAACATTCTCGGCATGAAATGTTTCGTATAAAAATTGCTTGTGATGTTTGAAATGAAACTCGTTTCAAAATTTAGATAGAAATTGACATAGAATTGCAAAACATCGCTTGGACCAACCCTCTTCTTTCGCCGGTGTAATTATGTAGATTCAGTGCAACAAGACATACACGTTACACTGAGCGGACACAGGCTCTCAAAAACGGAAATTTGCGGTGTATTTTTTTCCCTATTTTGGGACGACCTACATCCTAAACCCATGAAATTCCATGTGGCTATGTTTATACTATACATGGATGGGGCGCCCAAAGACAGATAGAACAAAAATACCACGTGACCACCGTATTCGGGTAGTTGTTGTCTATATATGAATTATATTTATTGTCGCAATAAAATGACCGAGGATAAAAAAAGATTATATATTGAAATGGAAAAATTAAATCAATTCTAGCAATTTTGTGTATTCTGACAGTTCAACACACAAAACCGACAACTGATCCTAGCAGATATATATATGAGGGTATAAACCCAAGCCCTTGAGTTCAGAGTACACCCAAAGTCCAGAGTCCATATTTTAAAAAAAAATTTTAAACTTTTTGAAATTTGAAGTACAAGTCCAAAATACTATTATTGTGAGTCCATAGAGTCCATGAACTGAAGTGGTCAAGTCCAAAGTACGCCCAAAATAAGGCTCAAGTCCCGAGTCTAAAAAAGGGGGGTTGTGTTGGATCCCTAGTTTTGGAGCCCGGAGCCCCATGTTTAAAAAGATGGAGCCCGAAGTACAGAGTCTGTGATATTTCCCAATTAAAAGCTTGCCATATTCACACGGGGAACTATTGTGTGTCTCAGTGCGGTTTTGCGGGTCGGCTTTGAAGTGAGCGGGAAGCATGCCGATTTGACTTTTTAGGTGAGCGGGGAAGGGATCATCGAAAATGATGCACGGGAAAACAGGAACTAATGTCGGGAACCAGTTAAAATTTAGGTCGAGACCCGGGAAAAGTTTACTTTTCAATAGTGTCTGTAAAATATTTTCCGTCCGGGAAGTGGAGACTGTTGAGAAAAATTGACGGGATTTCGAGAACGGGACTCAACAAAGAATGAAAAAATTCAATATGAAGGACTGATTTGAAGTGAATGAATGAATGAATAAATAAATAAATAAATAAATAAATAAGGAAATAAGTATGAAAGAGAAAATACACTACACTTATGGAAAAGCTATTTTTTACTTTGAAAATTGCTGATACAACTAAATATCTTTCAGAGACGTTTGGTAGCCCTTAAAAAGGCTTTGCTTGCATATGTAAGAGTTAAGCTTCTGACTTCACTTCTTCTTAGGTGTCTTGACTTTCTTTTGTGTTGTAATTTTTAGCCGAGTTGCGACGAAGTCGAACTCGGCTTATAATTTGATAAATGGCGTCCGGGCGTCAACTTTTGGTTTCCGCATGATATCTTGAGAAGCGCATGTCATATCTAAATGAAACTTTGCACAGACATGAGTTATAATTAGAGAAAGATCCCTATCGATTTTGAGGTTTGTGCGACAAAGGTCAAGGTCACAAATTCTAAAATAGAACAAAAATTTGACTTATTCGTTTCCACACAATATCTCCAGAACCACATTACACATCCAAATGAAACTTGGCATAGACATGAGTTATGATTAGAGAAGGAACCCTATTAATTTTGAGGTCTGTGCAACAAGGGTCAAGGTCACAACTTCTAAAAATGTAACAAAATTTAACATTTCAATAAAGCCTAAAATCACATGTGCGGTATTATTTTATAACGAAAATAGCTAAAAAGAATTTATTGTTCATACAAAAGTAGTTTTTTATATTGCTAGAACATGTAAATTCATTTTATAGTTCTAATTATGTT
The DNA here is from genome assembly GCA_002080025.1 of Modiolus philippinarum. NCBI lineage: Eukaryota > Metazoa > Mollusca > Bivalvia > Mytilida > Modiolidae > Modiolus > Modiolus philippinarum. The sequence goes on along the minus strand of MJUU01066552.1, from coordinate 27,229 downwards.
CACCAACACAATTTTTTTGGGATGTCAATAACTTAAAAATTAGATAGAATGAAAAGTCAGAATAAAAAAAGGGAGGTAATAAAACTAAGGTAGGTAATTAATTTAATATGAAGAAGTGTTCAATATTACTAAAAGTTTTTTGCAATGTCCAGTAAAAATAAAATCTTAGATGAAAAAAAAAATTGTGTATTCTGATTTTTTGTAAATTATTGATTTCAGCAATACATATTACCTGAAGTATAAGGGGAACCCCTGTTCAATTTTTTTTTGAATGGTGGTCTGAAATGTCTTTTAATGGATAGTGGAGCTTTCCGTTGCCATGGAAACCAGAAGATTGAATCTAAGAAAAACAGTATTCTACTACATATTTTTCTTTGCTATTTTAGATATTTGTATAAACTAGATTATAAAGGTAACCCTGCCAAATTTTAACTTTGAAAGGGTGACTTTGAATGTTTTAAAAGTGATTTCAGCAATATGTATAACCTGTATTATAAGGGAAACCCCTGTCCAATTTTTTTGGATGGTGGTCTGAAATGGGTTGTAATGGATAGTGGAGCTTTTAGTTGTCATGGAAACCAAACCAGAATGTTGAATCTTTCAAAAAAAAATTCTGCTTCACAATTTCAGAAATATTTATAAACTAGATTATAAGGGGAACCCCTGCCATTCTGCTTCACAATTTCAGAAATATGTATAAACTAGATTATAAGGGGAACCCCTGCCAATTTTTTTTAAAAGGGGGTGGGGGGGCTTGGAATGTTTTGATTTCAGCAATATGTATGTAACCTGGATTATAAGGGGAACCCCTGCCCAAATTTTTTTGAGAGGTGGTCTGAAATAAGTTGCAATTGATAGTGGAGATTTTGGTTGCTATGTATACCAAACTAGAAAACTGAAATTATTAGAAAAAGGTATTCTGATACACACTTTCAATTTCAGCAATAATAAAATAAAAAACTAGATTTTAAGGGAGAACCCCTGACCAAAGTTTTTTTGGGGAAATTAACTTGTAATGTTGTGACTTTTAGTCGAGTTACAAACTTCCTCAAAAGTTCCATTATAAATCTCTGATTGAAATAAAAGAATTCATATGCTGATATGCAACTATTTGCCTGGCCGATGATGTACTTATGAAAATAACAAATAAAAAGTTCGCAACTCGGCTTTCGCACCTTTGATGCGTTTTCTGATTTTTATCTTTTTATGAGATTGAGCATCCCTCCCAACGGGCTTTGTTGTAGGTTTTTTATATTGGCTGTTGGTTTCTTTGCCTTTGGCTCAGTCGATTTCTTTTCCCTGTCTCTATTTCATGCAAAGACGATCGATTCACAAAATAGATCAAATGAATACATTATCGATACTTTCAGGCTTGATTAGAAAAGACAACAGTAAATAGGCGTGATGGAAAATTGCCATAGCAACGACATCTCACTTAATTTCTACAGTTGACGACCATCGTAGCAGCTTTCCATGCGATTTTCAATTACCAGTAGAAAATAAAGTGATTATCTCTTACTAATTGAATAAGCCAACATTTTGCATTGCAACGTATCGGCATGATACGGGTATTTGGTTTTACGCATTTCTAAAATCTTTTTAAAGATGAATTACATATCTCTATGACGTTTTTCAAGTCAAATAAATTAATATTGATAGAAAACTGCTACTGGTTCTAATTTTATATAGCTTGAAATCTGTGAAAATTCCTTTTTTTATTCTCCAGTCAAAAAGCTCTGAATCCGAAGCCTCTGAAAACCGATTCAGGTACCGATTCAGCGCCCCTCATTACTGATATCATGCAAAAAGTTGAAGAAATATATGTTCTTCTGTAACTATTCAATGAGTATACAATGAGCAGTTGTTCTTTAGTCCAAAATACTCGTTATTCGTAATAAGATGGAAAATTTGAAAATCAACAGCGACTTTTTAAAATCTGAATATACAGAACATCATGAATGTAAAGCTCATAGATATTCTAACGTTTACATTGAGCCAAAAGGGAACATGCACTACACTACGCACAACAAAATTTGCCGCAGCTTATATCGCTGTAGCTATATTTTTATAAATAAGACTATAGTAAGACATATATGCATCATTCACCACACTAGTAGCAAGTACTTTGGTTCTGGCCCGAAAACCAATTTCATTTGAAAACTTGCAATATCTTAATTAAAGAAAATTTCGTTTAAAGCAAAGGAGTATCTCCCTCTTGCAAACCTCTGTCCTTAGCTGACTTTAGCTTTCTTATTTAGATTCTATTTGTTGTTTTTACACATATCTCGGTATATAGATTTCCAAATGTTTTAATTTGATCTGCACTGAAGAGGCATTAGTTGTCGAAATGTAGATATGCAGAAAATAATTTTACAGTAATTTTGTAATTACTAGTTTTTGCCGCCGAAATGTTAATTTCAGAAAAAAAGTTTTAAGAAAAGGAATGAAAAACTGCCAGGCACCTGAATCGGTTTTCAGGGGCTGCGGCTGCAGAGTTACCGGGCGTGTCCACATTTGGTGAAAAGATGAATGCCATGTCTATACAAGGTAGTAAGGTCATAATACGGAAAGCTTGACCGCGAACCATTGTTACTAAATGTGTGGAGAAAAGCCATGCTCCATGCAGTATAAAGACCCCTTATATATTGCCTTAAAAGAGCAGAGTCACTAAAACTCGTATAGAAGGCAAAATTTCCTGACCCTAGCCATTTCTCCCCTTTTCCAGCGGCAAAACTCGTTGTCCCGGTTGTCCCTTCCACCTATGTTTCTTTCTTCTCTTACATACATTTTTGAAATTGATCAAATTGTTCTCGTCCTGATATAGATGAAATATTGCTCACTGGACGTAAAACTCTAAATCATCAATCAATAAATGATGGATTGATTGGTAAATGATTTCCCAAACCAACAAACCAATGAAAAGACACCAAATACATTGCCGATGGATTACTTATTTGAATATGGGGTGCTTGTTTGTGTATTCGGATAATCAATGAACAAACTGAATTTGATTTGTTTACTGATTTACATAAAACAACGGCAGAAGAATACCGAAGGAAAAAAGGAGTGGAATTTACAAAAATCGGAAGTCCAAAGAAGTTGACAAAACGAGGACACAGGAAACAATGACTCTAGACACAGAAAACAATGACGTTAGACGGATAAAAAGCACAGATATAAAAATCACAATATTCAAAACAGGCTCTTACAGTGTGAACTCAAGTGAAACTGAGAGTGACATCAGGTGCTCCGGAACGGTAATCATGTCCTGCTCTGTTAACAGCACCCGTCACACTGTGAGTGAGTCAATCTAGGAATATCTAGTCAAATCCGGGGAGACGTGAATCTAGCTGAAAAATGTCCACTTTCATTTGGGATACTGACAAGTCATATCTTTCAATGATGTTATGGTGACGGCCATAGGATGTCTTGAAGGGATAAAATTAACATGAGTTGAACAAATACGTTACTAAGCAGCTTTTTGGACAGTGTTTTTGCTTTGTTAAAAAATCACTGTAAAAACTACACACTCGACAGTAACGAATCAACTGTGAAATGTACACTCCATAGGCTGGAGAAAAAGGTATATTGCTGCTAAGAAAGGGAAAGTTCACAATTTGGAAATTAAAATCATCACGCTTGTCATATAGCTTAGATTTCAAACGTCCATCTTCGTCAATTTACAATAAAAGATCAAGGTACGAAGCTGAAGTAGGTGTACCAGTTGTTTCTTTAATTTCAAGCTCATTCGGGATAGATCTGATGAAAATACTCCTTAAATTTAGGATTATTAAGAGAAAGTACGTCGTCTATGTAGCGGAAGCTAATATTATATGACTTGGCTAAATGTTTTTGTTTCAAAAATGAGTATTAAATGCAGAAGTATTGTCCACTTACCATTTACTTTTAATTTAAAATGAATTTGTTTACAGGTAAAAAGATTTTGTTGAAACTTCAACTAGTGTTTACATTATTGCTTTTTTTTGCTACGAAATCGATATCAACTTGAGACCCAAGTATTTTGATGAATCGAAAGACCCTAGGGCATTATAACAATAAATACAGGTTATAGTTAACAGGGTATGTGTATGCCATATTAGCATTTAACATTTACTTAAAAGATTTTTGAGAAAAGTCGGGGCACATTTTGGTGAGTTTACTTTACTAGATGTATTATCCAAATTATCTAAAAGATTGCTAAAACATTTCGAAGTCACAGTGCCAAAACTAGAAAATCTTTCAATAAAGTCCCATAATTCTACAATGGGAAAAAACTAGTTCATTGATTAGAGTTTAACGTCCAGTGAGTGATAATCAGGGCAAGAACAAGTTAATCAATTCTTAAGACTTTAAATTGGAAGAAGAAAGAGAATATCAGCGGAAACAAGTTTTGATTGCCACTTAGAATTAAAAAGGGGGAAATGGGAATGGATAGGGAATTTAGACTTCCACTCGACACACACCGAGTCTGCTCTTCTTAGACAAATAAAGAGCGGTTCTTTACACTGCATTGAGCTTCGCGTCTCTCCACACAATTTGGCTGCTATTGTTTGCAATCAGGCTTTTCATATGACCTAACTACCATACATAAACATGGTATTCCCCTACCCGATACCCGGGGACGCGCCAAGCAGCTCTGTAGCCGTAGTTCCTGAAACCGATTCAAGTGCTAGGATTGCCATTTGATTATGCATTTGATTTTACCCAAGTGAGAATTTTCTTCTTTTTAAGCTACCCTGGCTATTCACGAGTGAGCTTTTGACACCACTTGGCGTCCGTCATGAACTTATTATTCAAAGATTAACTCCTATGAAACCACCAAGCCAATAAGAAACCAAACTGGTCACAATAGTCTTTGAGGTGTTTCTTTTAAAATTGTATTCGGCAAGTTCAAATATCATCCAAGATGGCCCCCAGCGAGGGGCATATTTTTAAAAAGGACAAAATTGAAAAAAGATTTAATGATCGAGCACTACAAGTCTATTACATTGTATAATCAAACTTAGTAACAGTGGTCCTTTGTTGGTCCCTTCTAAAAATGTATCCGGCAGGTTAATACCGTATCCTAGATGGCCGCCAGTTTGGGACATAGTTATAATATGGACCCTATGAAAAACAAATTTAAAGATCTTCTCAGAAACTATCAGTCCAAGTATAAACAAACTTAGCAAAATTTTCCACCGATCATCCCTTCTAGAAAAGGTATCCGTCAGGCCTGAACCTCATCAAAGATGTCCGCCAGCGGGTAACTTAGTTTTAACATTGGACTCTATGGAAAATATATCCAAAGAAACTACCAGTACAATTATAACCTAATATAGCCACAATGGTAATTAGATGGTCCCTTCCAAAAAAGAGATGCTGCAGGTCAGTAGCCATCCAAGATAGCCGCCAGCGGTAAACAAAGTTTAAAATCGGACCCATTTTAAGATCTTTTTCTCAGAAACTACTTCTCAAATAAGAACCAGTCTAAAAACAGTTGTGGTTAGAATTTCCTGTCCCAAAAAGCTGTACGGTAGGTAATTACAGTACAATGGCCGCCTACAGGGCACACGCCCTTGTTAAATGTGAAAACATGCTAGCCTAAAATCACACGTTTGGTATGATTTAATAACAAAAATATCGACAAAAGTTAATTCATATACAAATATTCTTTTTATTACTTCTACTTGATTTCAGCAATATATATTACATAAACTATAAGGGGAACCTCTGCTATTTTTTTTAATTCTGATCCAATATGGTGTGTAATTGATGTTAGAGCTCTCAGTAACCATGGAAACCAAAACCAGAAAATGAAATTTAAAAAAAGATTCTGCCGCATATTTAATTACAATATGTTTCGACTATATTTTAAGCCCCTGCCAGTTTTTTTTATGGAGGTCCATTGTACTGGATAAACAATGCAATTACACACAGGAGTTATCCAGAATCGACCTTTCAAATGCACATGTTTCAATAAAATAGCCAAGTTCATCTTACAAAAAACAAAAATTTATCCAAAAATCTAAATTATGACAATATGCACATCTTCAATCCCATCCTAATCACTGTGCAAAGTAAACAAAATAAAGCTTTAATACTGAAGCCGTCCAGATAAACTGTTCCCTCATATTTGGATGAAATGGTCAAATTCAATCACCCCCCCCCCATCACAAATTTTGGCCAAAATCTTGATACAAAAAAAAAACCAAAAAAACAACAAAAAAAAAACATACCATAGTGGCATGAAAAACGGTAAATTTTGTTATGCTGTACACGTGTTTCAAGGAGTAACCTATCGTCAGCAGCATTAAAACCAAATAATAGGGAAAGCCATATTACAAAAAATACCGAACCGTGGCATTATGCGATGCATGATTTAATAGCCCATTATATTAGGAACCTTACAATATCTAATTTTTGTAAATTTTGTTGAAACTAAGGAGTATCTCCCTCATGCAAAGCTCTATCCTTAGCTGATTTTGGCTTTCTATTTAGATCATATTTGATTATTTGTTGTCTATCAGTTTTTAAACATCTTTGACTTATTGGTCTTCCAAACATTTAGATTTTATCTGCACTGATGAGACATAAGTTGTCGAAATGCGCATATGCAGAATCAAAATTCACAGTAACTTCGGTATTTAGTTATTTAATACATGTAGCTTTAATATTGTTGGAGGAGTTGTACGGAATAACAGTCCCGAAAACACATTTTCATAAAATGGCCAAGTTCAACCAACTACCCCTCACAATCACAAATTTAGGCCAAAATCTAAACCATGACATTATCAACATATTCAATCCATGGCTAATCACTGTGCAAAGTAAAATAAATGTAGCATTATAATAGGAGATATTGTCTGGAATAACAGTCCAAGAACGCAAATGTCGATAAAATGGCGAAGTTCAGCTATACCTATACCATGACAATATGCATCTTCAATCCATTCCTAACAACTTTGCAAAGTTAAAAAAATGTGGCATCAATATTGTGGGATGAATTATCTGGAATAACAGCTGATCAGATATGGGATGGATGGACGCACGCACGAGGGTAAAACAATATTTCCCTACGACATTTCGCCGCAGGGGCATAATGAGATGGCCAAGTTCAACTACCTCTCACAATCACAAATTTTGGCCCAAATCTAAACCATGACAATATTCACATCTTCAATACACGCCTAATCACTGTTCAAAGTAAAATAAATGTAGCTTTAATATTGTGATTGATTGGTTAGAGTTTTACGTCTGGTGAGCAATATTTCAGCTATATCAGGACGAGAACAAGTTAATAAATTCATAATATATAAGTAAGAAAAGAAGAAACAAAGGTGGAAGGCCAACCGGACAAAGGAGTTTTGATTGCCACTGGAAAAAAAGGAAGAATGGGTAGGGGCAGGAAATTTAGCCTTCTCTACGAGTCCCGGTGACTTTGCTCTCTTTAGACAATACAATAGAATGGGTCTTTATACTGCATGGAGCGTAGCGTTTCGCCACAGTTTTGCTACAATGGTTCGCAGTTAGGCTTTCCATATTATGAACTGACTACACTGAATAGACATGGCAATCCCCTATCCACCAACTGGGGACGCGCACAGCAGCTCTGTAGCCGGAGCCCCTGAAAACCAATTCAGGTGCCAGGCTTTAAACTATTTACAACTATTTTTTTCTGGTCATCTGTATATGTATTGCCCACATCTCCCGCTTTTACTTGCCAAGTTTTCTTACAAACAACTCGATTAGCGCCCTGTGATCGTTTAAATGTTTTATTGTCTATTGGTCCCTTTGTCGGGCAACGGATGACAGTGTTTGTAAGAGTACTTTGCCCGTTATGTTATGCTTGTTGACAAACCCGCATCCATACAAAAATTATGTAAAAAGAGGGGATGTATGAGGCGTTGTTCAACATTTAGCAAGTAAATTCCGGTGCTAGGGGCCGTCTTGAACTGACTATGAGGTAAGAGCGTCTACGCTTTTTTGAAAGTCTCATGGTTTCTTCAAGATGAAGAACAATAATGAAAGCGTTGTTTCATTTGCTTAATCTAACCATGTATTTAAAGGGATTTTGTCCCATGTACATTAACTCCATATCCCTTTATTTGTTTATTCATCGTAGAGTTTGCCTCTCGTGCAGTATGGAGTCAGTAAATAGATTGCCCATGCTTGAGGTATATGCTTTGTATATTTTGTCTGTTATAGTGTATTTGTCCATGTGAGAATTTCTCATATGAATGCAGTATTAAAATTCAACATTTGGCTTTCTTGTTTTGTAAGAAATTAAACTATTTTTCTGGCCATCTGTATATATATTGCCCAATCTCGATGAGTGCCCTGTGATCGTTTATATGTTGTATTATATATTGGTCCCTTTGTCTGGAACTTTGCCCGATATTTTATGCTTGTTGACAACCTCGCAACCTTACAGAAATTATGTAAAAAAATACCCCTCGATATTTCGTTGCCGGGGCATAAAATGAATTCTACTAAACTGTAGGTTTTGTTTTTAGAAATATCTATGCATTAGTTATCAGGTAGAACCCACGTTTTTTGAAATGTTTTGATTTCAGCAGTATCTATAACCTAAATTGTTAAGGGAACCAATGTCTAAATTATTTTTGAAAGGTGGTCTGGCATGTGAACAAATTGATAAGACATTCAAAAGATTTTCTCGGAATTAACTTGTTCAATTAGATCACAATGAACTAGAACGAGATTTTTATAACAATTTGTATTCGGATGGGAGAGAAGATAAAAATATAGAAGATATGTTAGTACAGATATTAATCATAAATTGGCAAAAGAAGAAGCTGAAATTTGTGACGGACTTGTAACGTTAGACGAGCTCAGTGACACTGTTAACCATCAAAATAATGACAAAAGCCCCGGGAGCGATGGACTAACCTCAAATTTTTATAAGGTCTTTTGGCATTTACTTGGACCTTTACTTGTTAAAATTCTTAACCCTAATTTCACAGAGACAAAGGTTATTTCAATTTACTGTTTAAGAAAAACGACCCCTTAGATTTCGCTAATTATCGCCCAATATCATTACTAAATACAGATTATAAATTGTTCTTGCAAATAGAGAAAAAAAAGTTATTGGTGGAATCATAAATTCTGATCAAACCGGGAATATCAAAAACAGATATGTTGGTTTCAATCTTGCACAAATTCAAGACATAATAGACTATGCAGATAAGTTTGATGTAGAGGGCTCTATTCTTTTTAAAAGCTCACCTGACCCACAGGGTCAGTGTGAGCTATTGCCATCACTTGGCGTCCGTCGTCCGTTAAACTTTTCACATATTCATCTTCTCCGCTGAAACCACTGAAGCAAATTCAACCAAACTTTACAGGAATGATGTATGGAAAGTCCTTTACAAAGATTGCTCATTTCGTTCCGATCCGATAAAAAACATGGTCGCCAGTGCGGAACTTACATGTAGGTTTAACATTGAACCCTATGGGAAAATCACATTTTCATCTTCTGTTCTGAAAAGGCTGAAGCAAATTGAACCAAACTTTACAGGAGTGATGTACTAAAGGTCCTTAACAAAAATGGCACATTTCGCTCTGATCCGACGAAAAACATGGCCACCAGCCCGGAACATTGTTTAACATAGGACCCTATGGAAAAATCATATTTTCATCTACTCCTCTGAAACCACTGAAGCAAATTCAACCAAACTTTACAGGAATGATGTACTAAAGGTACTTTTCAAAGATTGCTCATTTTGTACCGATCCGATAAAAAACATAGCCGCCAGCGCGGAACTTAGGTTTAACATTGGACCCTATGGGAAAAATCACATTTTCATCTTCTGCTCTGAAAAGGCTGAAGCAAATTGAACCAAACTTTACAGGAATGATGTATTTAAGGTCCTTAACGAAGATTGCTCATTTCGTTCCAATCCGATGAAAAACATGGCGGCCAGCACGGAACATGGTTTAACATAGAACCCTATGGGAAAATCACATTTTCATCTACTCCTCTGAATTAACAGAAGCAAATTCAATCAAACTTTACAGGAATGGTGTATGGAAGGTCCTTTACAAAGATTGCTCATTTTGTTCCCATCCGATAAAAA
>MJUU01066552.1:0-11664 GCA_002080025.1 Modiolus philippinarum | reverse complement strand
CACTTAGTGAGGTGAGCTAAAAATCCCTACTACTGAAAATTTCAATCAAGAAAAATTAATGATAACAAACAAACTTTACCACATCTAACGAAGTCAATATCTTAGAAATAGCCCGTCGCTTCCATTACCTCGTGACCATTTCACGACATTCTACTTATAGTGTTTCTGTGTGGATGTAGAAGCTCCAGTCCTTGAAGACCGATAAGGAACCAAAACCGAATCTAAACACACTGGCTCCTTGTTAGTGCACCTTTTATTATGGGAATATTAGGTTGATTGATAAGTAAAAGTTAAACGTTCTGTGTTCAATATTTCAGCTAAATCAGGACGAGAATAAGTAAACCAATGAAAAACAAAATTTTAGGAAGAGAAGAAAGAAATGAAGTTAGAAGGGAGATATGGGTAGGGACAGTAAATTAGTCTATGAGTTTGCTTCTTAGGAAATTATAGATGAGGTCTTTACACTGCATTGAACGTGGTGTTTCTACAGTTTGGGTACAATGATTTGTGGTCAAGCTTTTTTTATTATGACCAGATTATCCAAGAGAGATGGGCACTACTCTATACACCAGCTGGGGTCTCGCCCAGTAGCACCAGCCGGACCCCCTGAAAATTGATGAAGGTTTCGGGTGGGAATAAATAACAAAATACCATGGTTCCTGTGAATTCTGAATCTTCAAATGCCAATTTTGACAACCTATGTCTCATTAGTGCAGATCAAATCAAAATATTTGGAGATCCATGAACTTAAATATGTGTTAAAGCTGATAGAGAACAAATTAACAGTAGGATCTAAATAGGAAAGTCAAAATCAGGTAAGGATAGAGCTATGCAAGAGGTAGATACTCCTTAGGTTTTAACAAAATTTTCTGAAATTTCAAATAAAACCGAAGTATTGGCTACTGGATTGGCGAATACCCTCGGGGAATAACAATCCACCAGCAGTGGCATCGGCCCAGTAGTAAGAAATAAAAAATAAACAGGTTACTATGAATTTATGTGAAATGAAGAAAACAAAACAGTGGTCATGGACACCGGAGTTACAGTTTTAAGCTTGGTAGCGATTGGTAAAGTTTTACTCCAGTAGCCATGTTCTCGAGCACGTTACTGAAAATATTTTTGTGCTGCATTTGGACGTTGACAGTATAAATTTAGTGACTCAAACCATTGTGATCGGGCATAAACATTATATTTCGATCGACGGAACCATCATAAGGGTCATTTTTTTATTCATTAGGTAGTGAATTATTCATGACGTCGATGACGTATCAATTTCAGAAGACCTAAACATCCCTTGTCAACATACATTTGTAAGGAATTTCTACCCAACTATAGCTAGTACCTCACATTTCACAGAAGATCACGTGGTCGCTTGTTTACAAAATTAGAATACTACGCAGATACAAACGAGAAAACAAACTGCTGTTGATAGAATTGGTTTGAATTCAGCTTTTGATTCCCCACTCCACGCCAAGACAATGGCGTTATAGTACCAAAATATAAAAAAAACACTTTTTGTTGCTTTCAGGAACGTACAAATCAAACCCAACAAAAAACTAAGTATATATGTTACAGTGAATATGTAAAATTAGGGAATTTGTAAAATCACTGAAAATTCAGGGATTTTGTAAAATCACTAAATTGGTCAGTGGGTTTGTAAAATCCCTAATTAAAACCAGGGATTTTACAAAATCACTGAAAAAATGAATCATTATTTTACTGATTCCCTGGTCATATTTAGGGAATTTGTAAAATAATTTTTCGATTTTGTATAGCAAACAGAATGTTTAAAAATATTTAGAATCTTAAGGTATATCTGTCAAATATCCCTACTTTAGATACAAACATAAAAAAAATTCAACATTGGTTGAATAAATAGGAAAAAAATTGGTTGAAAAATAGGACCGAAAGTAAAGTTTTGAATTTATTCAGAATTTCAGACAATTTTAAGTTTGATGCAGTATGGCTCTAGAATCAATGTTACGAAACGATGAGCAAGTATTTTTTTCTTGAAGCTAAAAGTATGAAATCAAATATTAAGCTATCAACATATAAATTTAGAATAAAACTTGCAACTACTACGTATTATCTTGTACGAAAATTGTACATGGTTCATCTCACACTGTACACCACCGTTTAGTCCATAATAAAACAAAATTCCTACATGTTCCGATTTTTTTCAACCCCTATCAAAAAATGTTAATTTATACTTGCCAAATTATGGTCATTTTCTTCAAAATTTACAGCATTTTTTCATAAATGATACAAAATAAAACTTAAAAATCACCTGCCCGTGCTAAATGAAAACAGTTTTTAGAGTGGAAATTCTGTGGAACTTGATATATGACTGTTTCCTGTATCCAGATACAGTATAAATAACCACTGACATGTTGTCATTTTAAATAAAAATGCTAAGGCTAGAATATAATGTGACTCAATTGAAATCTCCGTAATTAGCATGAATCCATGAAATCTTCATTTTGGGCCTTCCTGAACTTACTTTTGTATGATGTTTAGTTATGTCTAAATCAGGTTTTTACTATTCAAGTTTATGACATATAAAACAGGTGAATAACAAACTTTTCATTTCTCTACAGAATGATTATCTCAGGTTTTCGAATTGCATTTGTTACATAAATTGTTAAATATTTTGTTATTTTGGTCCTAATCTACAAGAAAGTTAAATTTTGATGCTAGAATTTTATTTACACAAGGAATAGACATCATAAATTTTGAATTGTTTTTCTTACATTCTTTATTTTTTGAAACCATAGGTTAGAATATTGACTAAATAAACAATTAAACTGCACACCATTCTGAGTTTGATAGTGCAAATTTCAATGTAATCAGTTCAGAAATATTTTCACAATTTAGTTTTATTTAAATTACGGTATTTAGGGTAGAAAACTTGGCGTGTGAATACTTTTGTGCAAAATCTGGTAATATATTTCACTTTTGTACACCTATTATAAATACTCCTGCATGTAAATTAGTTTAACTACACCAACATCTTCCAAGAAAAATTTAGCATACTATTTAAAAAGTTTAATCAGTGATTTTGTAAAATCCCTAACGATAATTTCAGGGATTTTACAAAATCCCTGACGATTTCAGGGATTTTATAAAATCACTAAAATGGTCAGTGGTTTTACAAAATCACTAATTATTTCAGGGATTTTACAAAATCACTAATTTTACAATTTCACTGTAACATATATACGGGAGGTAGGGTTACAGGAAAAGAGAGTTTGTATTAAATGACCCGATTGTCTAGGAACGGCCTCGAAATTTCAGGTCTTTGACAAAATCTAGTTGAGAATATAAATGAAAGTGCTTCATAATAAGAATATTGTCAGGAACCTTTAGTTTAACGAGTTAAAGCTGAACATACACATAAAAAAAATTAAAACCGCAGTATGGTTCAATTAAAGAAAAGAGAAATTGCCCAGAAATTATTTATTGAGTAAAATGGTTTACTCCTGGTTTGCATACATTTAATTTCAGTTTTAAATAAACAAACAGGAAATTGTTGTTTTAATAATTATAGTCTGTTCTTTACTGGTAATTTAATTTTCCTGAATTTTACCTAAAGAATTATAGTTAGAAGTTAGATTTTTTTTAAACATTCAAGCACAAAATTAGAAAAAAATATTTATTTCAAAAATGATATTAATTATGTTCCATTATAAACGTTGCTATTGTTTACATATTTAATCAGAAAAGATCGATAGAAGTCTCAATTTACAGATACATGTAAATGAAAAAAAGCTTATTTTCAATAGTTTGACTTGTTGGATATTGTACTGATGTGTATATGGCTGTCTTTACATGTTCCTACTTTTATTCGGCTTACTACCACAAAAAGATGACATCTCCCTATCAGATTCTTCAGTAACATAAGAGATATTCTAGACAATTCAATATCATCTTCAATCACAAGCTATATTTATCAATGATATTGACACCAATAGTGCTGCAAGCACTGTATATCAAGGTGTGATCATCAAACTGTACTTCTTTCACTATGCACAATGCATCTCACGGTTAAATAAAGAAAAAAAAATAGATATATTCTGAATCTGTTGTTGCATTTATTTTGCAATCAAAGAAAAAAGTGATAGTCATCTACTAATATGCTAAAAAAAAAGTAAATATACATTGTAATAGAATTAAAGTTGGAAATAAAATTACCAACATTGAAAATCTTGAAAATAAACAAGTATATAATTGTCTTGTAAGCAGCAAAGTCGAAATTAATATTGGAATACAAAAATAGAAAAGGGAATTCAATAGCAGTAAATATATAATTAAAAATACTTTGGACTTTATAAACAAAGCGATTTTTTCAAACAAGTTAAAAATGTATAAATGGAAATTATAAAGTAATATTTTACCAAATCAAGAAAAACTTTTCAAGTGGAAAATAGTAAACAGTCCTTTATGTTTTTATTGTAAAGAAATAGACAAGTATCAGCATTTCTTCATAGAATGTAAAACATTAATTAGACTCTGGGAAATTGTATATGAAATACTTCATAATTTAGGAATTGGGAATCGAATACACCTTAAACATCTTGTCTTAGGATACAAAATTTGAGAAGAAATAACAAATGTTATTAATTTAGTCTTAACCATTTTAGGCTTTTCTATATATAAATCATTTTACGTATCTGAAAAAAGAACAAGACAAATTAATATAGTTAACATTTTCAAAAATGAATTGAAAACTTATTTAAATTTCAACGTAAAAGAAAATGATCTGTGCAGTGCTTTTGGATTTAAATTTTTACATATGTAAGAATCCTATGTATAGAGAAAGACAACAATTCTTTCCTTTGCTAGATGTAAATTAAAAATCGTTATATTTTACCTTCTTATCGGGTAATCCATAGTAAATATCTTACACTAACACGTATTCTAAATAAAAACACGTTCTCTTCATGCATGATCAAATAAGTGAACTTGGGTAGGGATCAAGTGCTATGACCTAAATAAATTAATGTATGAGTGTAATTTCTAAGAGGGCATGAAAAAAAGATGAAAAATTAAAAGTAGTATAATTATATATAAAATTATTGTATCAATATTATATTGTTAGAAACTAACAACTAGATTTCATAATATGTTTATTATCTGATTGTAACCCTGACATTCAGATATACTAACATTAAGGGTGCTATACAAATGAAAACTGTAGTTTGTATAGTCATTGTAGACAGTTATGTTGAATAAATGTTTAGAAAAAAAAAAATCACAATGGTACTTTGTAGGTATTTTCCATTAAAGGTATCCGTGATCTGCACATTTCGTCATATATGACTGCCTGCAGTAACATATGTTCACATCAGATCCTTTAGAAAACATTCACAGATTGTCTCATAAACTACAGGTCCATTCAAAATAGTCCTTAAATCGTCCCCTACAGAAAGGCACCCTGCACCCCATTCAAGATGGGCACTAGCGGAGACATTGTTGATACAAGATTCCATTAAAAGATTTAGGTCTCTGAAACCACTGTTCCAATTGCAACTTTTATCACAAGTCTTTTGGTGGCTCCATTCAAAATTTGCTACTTGCATGTTGGCATTAAATCTAAGGTGGCCTCTAGTAGGGAAGCAAGTTAAAGGTCTGGACCCTTTTGGAAAGACCATTCACTTCTCTATCAGCCATGGTCCAGGTGAAAGATACAGGCTCTTGTTTACATAATGCAAGACATATGTCCGCTGCAAAATCTTTGTTTTTCTAATAACAAGGTTAAAGACCAGATTATTTTTTAAACAAACTACCATTTTTGAGTTTTGTTCGGAAAATATCTGAAATTTTCTTTCTAAAAGTTCATCATCTCCTCATTTGATAATCAAATATTCAGTGCCAAAATGCGCATTATTTCATGTACACTATAGATAGTCTTTTCCAGTTAGGGAACCCGGCAACTGAATCGGTTTTCAGGAGCCCGGCTACAGAGCTACCGGGGATGTCCCCAGTTGGTGGATATGCAATTGCCCTGTCTATGCGTGGTAGTCAGGCCATAAAAGGGAGGGCCTTACCGCGAACCATTGTAGCCAAACTGTGTGGAGAAACGCCACGCTCCATGCAATTAAAAGACCCGTTTTATATTGTCTAAAGAAAGCAGTCTCTAGGACTCGTATATAAGGCTAAATTTCCTTCCCCTACCCTTTTCTTCCCTTTTCCAGTGGAAATCAAAAACTCGTTGTCCCTTCCACCTTTGTTTATTTCTTCTCCTACTTATATTTTTCGAATGGATTAACTTTTTCTCGTCCTGATATAGCTGAACTGGACGTTAAACTCTAATTGATCAATCAATCAATCAATAGGGAAAGTCCCTGGTCTCACCAATTACAATGAAAAACATCAAGACAAAAGGGGCTCCAAAGTCATTTCGGGAAAATAACCGGGTTCTAGTCTATTACTGTAAAAGTACTGTTGTTCGTGGGGTTCCAATTTTCGTGGATTTCGTGGTTGGCTAAAACCACGAAAATTAAGTTCCCAATGAAATGCATTTTTCGCTTGAGTGTCAATGCACAGAATTTGAAACCACGAATTTAAGTACTCATGGAATAATGATATTTATGAAAACCACGAAAATTGATGTCCACGAATAAAAGTATTTCCACAGTATATGAAATATTTGTGTATTTTCGCTGATCCAATCACAACCGCCAAAAACCCACACCAGAGTTAAGATCTTTCCACGAATTTAAAGATGAAATTCAGCGCTTTCCCGCTGTGATATGTCACTTGTTAAGTACATCAAGCAAAAGCTTTTATCATAAGACAACTGTGTAATAAATATTGAACGCTATTTGATGGGAATTCATAAATTCATGCATTTGTAAATGACTCGACCCGGGATTATAAGATGATATTCCTACGGAAAAGCATTCAAACCTTTCTATCTCAATTAAATGGACGACGCAAAAATAAAATTTTCCAATACTCTCAATATTCCATCGAGAGCCTAAAAGTTATTCAAAGTACCATACTGAATTTGAACCAAAGGCAAAAGAAAGAATAACCCCTAGCATCATTTATGCCTTTACAGTAAAAAACATAGAAAGCAGCCACAGCCTGCTAAGCTCACCTCGTTGCAAAGCATTGTCACATGTTGCACATGTCAATATACAGAAATGGACTATAACCGTTCTTTTTAACAGATTCAGTTATGCATAAATCTGCATCCAATTCATTCACTGCAGCTGTCATCCTAAAATGCACCATGCATAGCAATATGGTTGATGTGGGATATGTCATTGAACAGGAATTGATTTTAATCGTTCTACCTAACCAAGTCGCTCATGCGTAAAATGTAGGTCCCAGACAGCATCTGAAGCATGAATTGTTGTTGTCATCCCAAAATGCATCATACATACCAATATGGTTGATGTGGGAATGTCAGAATCCGGAACGGACTCCAATCATTCTACCTCACCAAGTCGCTCATATGTAAAATGTAGGCCAGAGATAACATTCGAAGCATGCATTGTTGTTACCTAAAATGCATCATACATACCAATATGGATAATGTGGGACATATCGGTAAGCGGTAATAGAATTAACCAAGTCGCTCATGCGTAAAATGTAGGTGAGAGACAGCATCCGAAGCATGCATTGTTGTTGTCATCCCAAAATGCATTACACATACCAATATGGTTGATGTGGGACTAGTCAATGAGCAGCAATGGACTTTAACCATTCTTCCTAATCGGACGGGGACGCAGACGCCGTCGCTAGGGTAATCACATAAGCCCCCCTCACTCCCTACTACTGAAAATTTTAATCAAGAAAAATTAATAATAACAAACAAACTTTACCACATCTAACAAAGTCAATATCTTAGAAATAGCCCTTCGCTTCCATAACCTCGTGACCATTTCACGACATTCTACTTATGGTGTTTCTGTGTGGATGTAGAAGCTTCAGTCCTTGAAGACCGATAAGGCACCAAAACCGAATCTAAACACACTGGCTCCTTGTTAGTGCACCTTGTATTATGGGAATATTAGGTTGATTGAAAAGTTAAAGTTAAACGTTCTGTGTTCAATATTTCAGCTAAATCAGGACGAGAATAAGTAAAACAATTAAAAACAAAATTTTAGAAAGAGAAGAAAGAAATGAAGTTAGAAGGGAGATATGGGTAGGGGCAGTAAATTAGTCTATTGAGTCTGCCTCTTAGAAAATTGTAGATGAGGTCTATATACTGCATTGAACGTGGTGTTTCTACAATTTGGATACAATGATTTGTGGTCAAGCTTTTTTATTATGACCAGATTATCCAAGAGAGATAGGGCACTACTCTATCCACCCAGCTGGGGTCGCGCCCAGTAGCACCAGCCGGACCCCCTGATAATTGATGAAGGTTTCGGGCGGGAATAAATAACAAAATACCATGGTTCCTGTGAATTCTGAATCTGCATATGCCAATTTTGACAACTTATGTCTCATTAGTGCAGATTAAATCAAAATATTTGGAGATCCATGAACTTAAATTTATGTCTCATTAGTGCAGATCAAATCAAAATATTTAAAGCTGATAGAGAACAAATTAACAGTAGGATCTAAATAGGAAAGTCAAAATCAGGTAAGGATAGAGCTATGCAAGAGATAGATACTCCTTAGGTTTTAACAAAATTTTCTGAAATTTCAAATAAAACCGAAGTATTGGCTACTGGATAGGTGAATACCCTCGGGGAATAACAGTCCACCAGCAGTGGCATCGGCCAAGTAGTAAGAAATAAAAAAATACCCAGGTTACTGTGAATTTATGTGAAATGAAGAAAACAAAACAGTGGTAATGGACACCGGAGTTACAGTTTTAAGCATGGTAGCGATTGGTAAAGTTTTTACTCCAGTAGCCGTGTTTTCGAGCACGTTACTGAAAATGTTTTTGTGCTGCATTTGGACGTTGACAGTATAAATTTAGTGACTCAAACCATTGTGATCGGGCATAAGCATTATATTTCGATCGACGGAACCATCATAAGGGTCATTTTTTTATTCATTAGGTAGTGAATTATTCATGACGTCGATGACGTATCAATTTCAAAAGACCTAAACATCCCTTGTCAACATACATTTGTAAGGAATTTCTACCAAACTATAGCTAGTACCTCACATTTCACAGAAGATCACGTGGTCGCTTGTTTACAAAATTAGAATACACCGCAGATACAGACGAGAAAACAAACTGCTGTTGATAGAATTGGTTTGAATTTAGCTTTTGATTCCCCACTTCACGCCAAGACAATGGCGTTATAGTACCAAAATATAAAAAAGCACTTTTTGTTGCTTTCAGGAACGTACAAATCAAAACCCAACAAAAAACTAAGTATATATGTTACAGTGAATATGTAAAATTAGGGAATTTGTAAAATCACTGAAAATTCAGGGATTTTGTAAAATCACTAAATTGGTCAGTGGGTTTGTAAAATCCCTAATTAAAACCAGGGATTTTACAAAATCACTGAAAAAATCAATCATTATTTTACTGATTCCCTGGTCATATTTAGGGAATTTGTAAAATGAATTTTCGATTTTGTATAGCAAACAGAATGTTTAAAAAATATTTAGAATCTTAAGGTATATCTGTCAAATATCCCTACTTTAGATACAAACATAAAAAAAATTCAACATTGGTTGAATAAATAGGAAAAAAATTGGTTGAAAAATAGGACCGAAAGTAAAGTTTTGAATTTATTCAGAATTTCAGACAATTTTAAGTTTGATGCAGTATGGCTCTAGAATCAATGTTACGAAACGATGAGCAAGTATTTTTTTCTTGAAGCTAAAAGTATGAAATCAAAAATTAAGCTATCAACATATAAATTTAGAATAAAACCTGCAACTACTACGTATTATCTTGTACGAAAATTGTACATGGTTCATCTCACACTGTACACCACCGTTTAGTCCATAATAAAACAAAATTCCTACATGTTCCGATTTTTTTCAACCCTATCAAAAATGTTAATTTATACTTGCCAAATTATGGCCATTTTCTTCAAAATTTACAGCATTTTTTCATAAATGATACAAAATAAAACTTAAAAATCACCTGCCCGTGCTAAATTAAAACAGTTTTTAGAGTGGAAATTCTGTGGAACTTGATATATGACTGTTTCCTGTATCCAGATACAGTATAAATAACCACTGACATGTTGTCATTTTAAATAAAAATGCTAAGGCTAGAATATAATGTGACTCAATTGAAATCTCAGTAATTAGCATGAATCCATGAAAATATCTTCATTTTGGGCCTTCCTGAACTTACTTTTGTATGATGATTAGTTACATGTATGTCTAAATCAGGTTTTTACTATTCAAGTTTATGACATATAAAACTGGTGAATAACAAACTTTTCATTTCTCTACAGAATGATTATCACAGGTTTTCGAATCGCATTTGTTACATAAATTGTTAAATATTTTGTTATTTTGGTCCTAATCTACAGGAAAGTTAAATTTTGATGCAAGAATTTTATTTACACAAGGAATAGACATCATAAATTTTGAATTTTGAAGTTTGATAGTGCAAATTTCAATGTAATCAGTTCAGAAATATTTTCACAATTTAGTTTTATATAAATTACGGTATTTAGGGTAGAAAACTAGGCGTGTGAATACTTTTGTGCAAAATCTGGTAATATATTTCACTTTTGTACACCTATTATAAATACTCCTGCATGTAAATTAGTTTAACTACACCAACATCTTCCAAGAAAAATTTAGCATACTATTTAAAAAGTTTAATCAGTGATTTTGTAAAATCCCTAACGATAATTTCAGGGATTTTACAAAATCCCTGACGATTTCAGGGATTTTATAAAATCACTAAAATGGCCAGTGGTTTTACAAAATCACTAATTATTTCAGGGATTTTACAAAATCACTAATTTTACAATTTCACTGTAACATATATACGGGAGGTAGGGTTACAGGAAAAGAGAGTTTGTATTAAATGATCCGATTGTCTAGGAACGGCCTCGAAATTTCAGGTCTTTGACAAAATCTAGTTGAGAATATAAATGAAAGTGCTTCATAATAAGAATATTGTCAGGAACCTTTAGTTTAACGAGTTAAAGCTGAACATACACATAAAAAAAAAAAAATTAAAACCGCAGTATGGTTCAATTAAAGAAAAGAGAAATTGCCCAGAAATTATTTATTTAGTAAAATTTGTTTTTTCTTTGTCAAGCTAATACTATTTTGTATGTCACTTTAATATGGCGGTCGTATCCGATCATCATTTCGCCATATAAGCGTCACTTACTGCAGTAATAGCTGTAGCTCTAAAGGAATGTGCTGTTTACCTGCTAACGCCACTGTTTTGTCAGATATCTGCCTTTAAGGTAGAAAATTCCTTCTGCTACACAGAGGGTGCATTGAACCATGTGGCACATACATTCGGATTACGGCGGCGTGCATCCTTTTGATATTCATTGAAAAAAACGCATTTGTATCAGTTTTCGACTACAATACCAGCTAGACATGTACTTGACAAGTATTTCCCCTGTAGCGTTTAGTCCCTGATTTGACGCCTCTCTCAGAATGGACATCTAATTAGCCTTGATTTTTTTGTTGGTACTTGTAGCTGATTGTTATTTTCATCTCTTTGAAATCTTAATGATATTAGGGACCGACCATTTA
>MJUU01066550.1:0-10453 GCA_002080025.1 Modiolus philippinarum | reverse complement strand
AAAAAAAAATGAATGTTGAACGTTGAACTGCGAATGTTGAACGTTGAAGTGAAAAAAAAATTGAATGTTGAACGTTGAACTGCGAATGTTGAACGTTGAACTGAAAAAAAAATTTTGAATGTTGAACGTTGAACTGCAAATGTTGAACTGCGAATGTTGAACGTTGAACTGAAAAAAAAATTGAATGTTGAACGTTGAACTGCGAATGTTGAACGTTGAACTGAAAAAAAAATTTGAATGTTGAACGTTGAACTGAAAAAAAATTTTGAATGTTGAACGTTGAACTGCGAATGTTGAACGTTGAACTGAAAAAAAATTTTGAATGTTGAACGTTGAACTGTGAATGTTGAACGTTGAACTGAAAAAAAAATTTGAAATGCGAATGTTGAACGTTGAACTGAAAAAAAAATTTGAATGTTGAACGTTGAACTGAAAAAAAAAATTTGAATGTTGAACGTTGAACTGCGAATGTTGAACGTTGAACTGAAAAAAAATTTTGAATGTTGAACGTTGAACTGCGAATGTTGAACGTTGAACTGAAAAATAAAAAATTCTTGAATGTTGAACGTTGAACGTGGAACAAAAAACCAATTTGACTCTGCTTTGAAAGGTCACTCTTTTCTGTCTTGTTCTCCATTATGTATATATATATGTGTTATTGTATATATGTTATTGTGTTTACTACATATGTTTTCCTCTTGGTATAGTGTATATTGTCTTGAGTGTAAATATAGTCTTGAAGTCTCGTACTGTTGAATATAATGTTATTATCCAACACAATACTTACTTCTAGTTTTCCCCCCATATATTTCACTCAACCCTTTTCTTCATTTATGTATCCTTACCTTATTTTCCGTTTTTGTTACTTGTTCATTCTTACCCTGCATGCACATCCACATCATTATTCTTTTCGTTTTTCTTGTTGCACACACCAAGAAGAGGTCAATTTTATTACTACAAGTCTTCGTGTTATGCCGATCTCTCTCGACATTTGCTTTGTTTATTGGTATACCGGTGTTACTTAATGCCTATAGATATAAATCAGAGTCGAGAGAGAATAGGATTATTTTACTTCAATTCATGCACATTAATAAAAAAACGGTTCTTGTTTTTTGACATTATTTGCCCGAATTTGTGGTTGATCCACGGTTTATAAGTTACTCCATTTTTGATATTTTTACAACTGCATCTTTTTTGTTTTACCCTCCATGTCACAAATACAAATCGTAAAGCAGACAAAAATTTCCGACAAAATAATCGTGAAAATGTAAGTAGTGTCCAAAAGCTGGACGCCCTTTGTATTCTTACAGCATTTTTGTGTTTTGTTTTAGATGTACTATTAGTAATATCTTGAATAGAAACAAATCTGGGCCCTAGTACTAACGAATCTACGAGTAGCATTAGTTCTGTTTCAAGTAATCAAGATAACATTACTCTAATGACTGAAAAAAGTATCTCTTTTCTCCATTTGAATGTCCAAAGTATTCAGCCAAAACTTAACCAGATTGCCATTGCATACAATTGTTATGACATTTTGTCATTCACGGAGAGCTGGTCACACTCTTCTGTCTTAAATGAAGATATTGTCCTTACAAATTATAATGTTTTTCGTAATGATAGAAATGATGGGCGAATCGTAGGAGGAGTTATTGTGTACATAAAAGAAAATATTAACTGTATTCCACGTCCTGATCTACAGGTTGCTTTTTTGGAATGTGTGTGGCTAGAAATTAAATTTAAAAATAAAAGTTATCTTTATGGGACATTTTATATTCCCCCTAACAGCAGTAGTCAAGTCTGGGAAAATTTCGAACAGTCTATTGAACTAGCTCTGAATGCTGCAAAAGACGTAATTATTACGGGGGATTTCAATACGAATCAAGCAGTCATTAGTCAAAATGATAAAATTAGGAGCTTGCTAACACAATATGATCTTCACCAACTTGTTACTAGTTGTACGTATTATACGGAAAACACGTCAACTTTACTTGACTTAATCATAGTTAGCAATCGAACGAATATATTATATAATGATGTCGGTGCACCCCTTCTTAATCAAACACGTTACCATTTATCTGTAATTGGGTATATTAATCATCCCAAAATCAATAACAAACCGTTCAAACGTAAAATATTCTTATATGATAATGGAGATTATGACTCATTGCGTCATCAATTGTCTGAGGTCAACTGGAACCCCATGTTTATTGACAATGACAACGACAAGTAATATCACTCAAACTATTCTTAAAATCGTTGATAAGGTTATTCCCAAATGATTTATTAATGTTCATAAAGATGACCCACCATGGATAACTAGTAGTGTTAAAAAGATGATTCGTGGAAAAAATCGAAGTCACAAAAAGGCCAAGAAAAGTAATAACAATCTCCATTGGGAAAATTTAGAAAAATACGAAACAGGTGTAATTATCTTGTGATAAACGCAAAAAATAAATATTATGAGAATATCTCTGATAAAATAATCAGGGAAGAAATACACTCAAAAAATTGGTGGAAACGTGTAAAGTCCCTAGTGACTGACAAAAACACCAGGTCACTACCTCCCCTTAAAGTTGACGATGACATTATAGACGATGATAAAGAAAAGGCTGATTTGTTCAATAATTATTTCTGTGATCAATGTTTTGTTGATGACAATAATTCTAATTTACCACCACTTCATGATTTACCGGATCATGAATTAAACTTCATTAATATATCGGAAAATGAAGTCGAAGACATTTTTAATACGTTAGATGTTAACAAGGCTGTTGGCCCTGATCTTATAAACCCTATAGCTAGAATCTTGAAAGAAGCTAGTGTTATTTTAAAAGTGCCACTTAGTAAATTGTTTAATATGTCATTGCAGTTGTGTAAATTTCCTTCTGAATGGAAATTTGCAAACGTTACACCTGTCTTCAAAAGAGAATCTCCAAATATTATTCAAAATTATACACCGATTTCTTTGATTAGTATCATCAGTAAAGTCAGGGAACGGTGTGTTTTTAAACATGTTCACAATTATCTTGTTGAGCATAATATTATAACTGCTAATCAGTCGGGTTTTACACCAGGTGACTCAGCTATTAATCAATTACTTTGTATAACTAACGATTTTGGGAGGGCTTTGGATGAGGGTAAAGAAACTAGGGTAATATTCTGTGATATAAGCAAAGCATTTGATAAAGTTTGGCACAGGGGTTTACTTTAGAAATTAGAATCAATGGGAATAAAAGGAAACCTATTTCGCTGGTTCTGTAATTATTTATCTAAAAGAAAAAAAAAACGTGTTGTTATAAATTTTAAATGTTCTGACTGGCAGTCAATAAGGGCAGGAGTTCCCCAAGGCTCCATTCTTGGCCCCTTCTATTTATTATTTTCATAAATTATATAGTTACTGATATCCATTCATACATCAAATTATTTGCAGATGACACTACATTGTATTTAATTGTAGACAATCCATTTTATACTGCTAATATTTTGAATCAAGACCTCGCAAAGATCCATGAATGGTCACAGAAATAGCTAGTTTCCTTTAATCCTAAAAAGACAGAAGTAATGACACTTTCTAGAAAGATAAATAAAGCAGTACACCCCCCCCCCTTAGTAATGAACCAAACCACTATTGATTCAGTGTCTGAACATAAATATTTAGGTTTAATCTTAACAGAAGACGGTTGTTGGCATGGACATATTGACATGATGGTGAAAAAGGCTTATAAACGTTTAAATATCTTACGTAAATTTAAATTTATTCTTAGTCGGAAAACATTGGAAAAATGTATTTCACATTTATTAGGGCGATATTAGAGTATGGTGATGTAATCTGGGACAACCCCATCGGTATTCTAATACAAAAACTTGAAAATGTGCAAACTGAGGCAGCGACAATGGTTACTGGTGGAACCAGACTTTGCTCATTTCAAAACTTATATTTAGAAACAGGTTGGCAAAAATTATGTGACCGTCGCGAAGTGCACAAAATAATATATTTTTTTTATAAAATTTTGAATAATATGACGCCTAATTATTTGAATGATATTTTACTGAATAGATTCCATTCAATACATGGCTATAACACTCGCAATTCTGACAATTTACAACATATCTTAACAAGGACATCTTTATATTGTAACTACTTTCTACCTTCTATTATTAGGACTTGGAACATGCTGCCTTTGCCAGTTAGGAGTATGACCTCACTTAATGCAATTAAATCCTATTTTAAAGATAAAACTGTTAAAAAACAACAATATTATTACTGCGGAACACGTAAAGGACAAATTTTACATTGTAGATTACGCATGGAATGTAGTCATTTGAAAGATCACTTATTCAAAAAAAATCATATTCCTTCTCCTCTTTGTGACTGTGGACTAATTGAAAATGATAATCATTTTCTTTTACAGTGTCCTAGATACAATGATCTCAGACGAAGATATATACTATCAATACATATTCCAATATTAATAACAACTGATTTATTATTGTTCGGATCCGATCATTTATCTTTAGCGCAAAATATTGCGTTGTTCCATTCGGTACAACGTTTCATTTTAGGTAGCAACCGGTTTGCTTCATGATTCGATAAACCTCTTCTGTACCCCCTCCCCCACATTCACACACTCTCTCTCTCTTTCACACACACCTCTTAATCTATTATTTCTCTTATAAATGTTTTTATTCTATTTCCCCTTACCTTGCAAATATAATTATTGTACATTCATAAAACATTATTAATAATTTGTCTCTCTTTTGAGCATATATGTAAATGCTTATGTAAAGTATTCTATGCATAGGATACGGATTTAAATAAGATCTTGTGTCTTGTTTCCGAATCCTCTTAATTAATTTGTAACCTTATTTATGTATTGTGTGTTATCCTATTGTATAGATGATTGACAAATTAATTAATAAAATATGTTCACAATAAAACAAGGACGTAAGATAGCCACAAGGCACGGAAATAAATAGACATTAATAACACTCATAGTGTGAACTCCCATGAAAACCGGGAGTAACATCAGGTGCTACGGAACGGTAAGCATGTCCTGCTCCGCTAAGCGGCACCCATCACAGTATCAGTGAGTCAATCCAGGATTGAATCAAAACTGGTTATGTCAAATTATGTGAAATTGATAATATATTTGTCACATTTCGAAGTCTATTCATCAACAGCAAGTTGCCATACCAATGGGCACTAAATGTGCTCCTCTACTCGCAGATTTGTTTTCATATTCTTACGAGAATGAATTTCTACACGGACTTGTAAAAGATCATAAAATAAACGATGTTAGATCCTTTAATCTCACTTATAGATCTATTGATGACGTTCTTTCCATCAATAACGCATCTTTTGCTAATTGGATCTAAATAATATATCCATCAGAACTAGAGATAAAGGAAACGACAGAAACCAATAGATAACATTTTTCTACATCTCAAATTTGACGAAAATGATGATCTCAGCACTAAAATTTTCGACAAAAGGGACGATTTAATTTCAAGATCATCAATCTTCCTAACATGGACAGTAATATTCCAGTTTTTCACCCTTTCGAAGTATATGTTTCACGGTTGATTTGTTACGCAAGAGCTAGCAGAAATTATACAGACATTCTTTATTAGACATAGTTATATCCGTGACCGCCTATTTCAATCGAGGCCTCAACAAATTAAGTTTTATACGATCATTAAAAAACTTCTTTTATGGATATCAGTCCCTTGTGGAAAAAACTGAAGTTTCGGTATGAATTCTGATTTAAGAATGATTCTTTTGTTCTTATTACTGAGATGATGATTTCTTTTAACTGTCTACAACCTTTCAATAGCAATTGGGAAAACGTAACCATTCCGCATAACAACGTTATTATCTCCCCTGTAACTGTATCGTATGCTCTTAACCCATCATTTCTTTTGAAATGCCTGTACCAAATCAGGACCATTTTGGTCGACAATTTTCCGGTGGGTTCCTACTGATTTGTCTTTCTTTGTCTAATTGACAAATCTGTTCGGTAATTTGTTATTACCCCCATTTACTCTTAATATTCCAATTTATTCTTAATGCTATTACACATAAAAAAAAATCTTAGTATCACACATTTTTCTGATTGTAATCTAATGAAAAACAGGAAATTTAATCGCAAATTCCCCGAGAGAGTTTATCCCGGGGAGTTTACCTAACCTGATGAATACATCGGCAAACGAATACCGAAGCAAGAACGAGGAAAGGGGAAATTCTAAAATGATAAATCGAAAATCACGGCAATTCACAGCAACACGAATTGAGACAGTATGAAAAAGACATAACAAACAAACAAAAATGAAAAAAAAGCCACAAAACTAAAGCACTAGCAATGTGAACCCCTACACTAAAGGCTCCCAGGAGCCTGTATCGCTCACCTCGCTTTCAGATGCCAAAATCGTGGTAACATTGTAAGTTATACAGTTTATCATCAGTCTCTCAAACTTTAGTACCTCGAACACCACAAATATCTTGTACAGTATTTAAAAAAGTCTGATCATGTTTTACTATATTTCTTTGTTGGGCTTTTTTAACAAAAAACGTTCTTGCTAAGGACCACTTTTAACACCAGTTTTGAAATCAAACAATTTTCAACATCGGTTTTGAAGTCGCAACATCAATATCTATTTGGAAACCAAATTCACTGAAATAGGACAATGTTTAAATTTCGCGCCTTTTTGGCAACCATTTTGAAAATGGCCGCCAACAAACAATTTTCAACATAAGTTTTGAAGTTGTGACATCAATACCTATTTGGAAACCAAATTTCATTGAAATCGGACACCATTGAATTTTCCTGCCTATTTTGGCAGCCATTTGAAAATGTCAGTCAACAAACAATTTTAAACACCGGTTTTGAAGAAGCGACACCAATATCCACTTGGATACCAAATTTTAATGAACTCAGATAATGTTGAATTTTCCCGCCTTTTTTGGCGGCCATTTCGAAAATGGCAGTCAACAAAAAAATTTCAACATCAGTTTTGAAGTTGCCACATCAATACCTATTTGGAAACCAAATTTCATTGAAATCGGACAATGTTGAATTTTCCCGCCTTTTTGGCGGCTATTTTGAAAATGGCGGTCAACAAACTATTTTCAACTCCAGTTTTGAAGTCACCACAGCATGGCAAACATTTCATCATGTTACACTTAATCTTCATCTTCTATAGTTTGAGAAATATAAGACGAAAAATACAATTTTTTTAAAATCGGTGAAAAAAGGGCAATAACTCCTACAAGGGTTTATTGATTTTCTTCAAAATTTAAGGATGGATAGATCTTGATATGTTGAAAATTTTTGCAGTGTACACTTTACCTCTACCTGTTACACTTTTTGAAATAAAAAATAAAAAATGCAAAAATTTAGAACATTTTACGGAAAAAAGGGCTATAACTCCCAGACGGGTTTTCAAATTTTCTTCAAAACTGGACAGTGGGTAGATCTCATCATGCTGATCATTTTACCCTATGTCAGAATTTTGATATCTGTAACAATTTTCGAGTAAATTGCAAAAAACAGCAATTTACCCCTATGTTCTATTTTTAGTAACAGCGGCCATGTTGTTTGATCTACGGACATAACAATCACAAACTTGAAATTGCATACCCTGATGATGTATCAGTATCAGCATTTATTTGTATATTAAATTCTAATTGAAGCTCAAATAAAAAAATTCATAGTTTTTTAATTACAAATAAATAAAAGTGACCATTCAGTGAGACAAAGTGTGCAACTTATAAATCTGATGTAAAATTCACATTTTTATTTTTTTAACGTAAATTGTACATTTAACTGTAAAAAGGCCAAATATTGTGACAATCATAGGCAACCAAAAATCTCTTGTAAACAAACTGTGTACCGTAATTGTGCTATTAGAATCGTAATAATTCAGGGAATTTCCAGTTTATCGTCGTTAACAATCAGGGTAAGATAATACATGTACGACATGAATGTTTAGAATTATAAACTATAGTCTCCGAGAAATATATTGAGTGCCAAAAAAGACACAACACTTGATGTTTATACTATGGAATTTTTCCATTCCGTGTTATGAGAACGGTTTTTTGCAAATCCTTAAGAAAAAGTTATGTTTTAATTGTTTCCTCCATCCTTAACGAATAAAACCATGAATAACTGTTACAGCGTCAACTTAATTAAGTGGTCAAAGTCAAAGCTCAGTCAAATTCAAATCTCACAAATGTCTTGACATTGATTTGAACATTTACAGAAGAATGCTAGATACATTGTACATGTACTTACCAAAAGAAGCTGACAAAATTTCAAAACGATGAGTTAAGCTACTGAGTTTTGAGAATTTCAATTCCATACGTCTAAGTGATTTAAATTTTTTTTTTAAAAAAGTGAGCTAGACGCTTTTTGAGAATAGTTGACAAAGTTTCAAAATTATTCACCGTCAAAGTGAAATTGATAATTGCATTCTGAGAAACATCTCGGTTGATGCTTTCGAATCATAGCATTCAAAGTTGAAACGAAAACCATGACCAAAAAAATTAAAATGGGAAAATGTTAACTTTGGTTATATCTTGCCAATGGACAGTGAACATTGTTTAAAACACAAGCCATGCGGGACATTTTAAAGACTTTGTTATAAAAGGTATTTTGTAAAAATATGTATTCTAATGCAAAAGAGATAAAAACCTAAGTGTTGCGTTTTTATTGGCACTTAGTATTTTTTAAGCATAAGTAGAGCTATAAATATGTTTTGATTAACAACAGTTATAGAATAAAATTATGATCTGTAGTATTAGTGTGAAGTTAATGAAAACAATGAGTTAGTTTCGGATTATTTTCGACCTAGCTGTCATGATCAGTTATTTGTAATACGCACACATTTCACTTTTGCTTCAATTAATCTCACCCTTTCAATAGTACTTCATGGTATCAAGTGCGCAATATTGACCTTCAAACAGGGATCCAGTTTTGAACCCAAAGCTGTATTCACTATTAAGCACTACAACTCCTACAATTTATTGATAATAAAATTAAAAGTTTTAAATTAGAATACTATGTCATGTTACAATTCGATTTATAGGAAATCTGATTTCAACAATGTAACCCAGAGATGATAATTTGACCTTTTATGGGATTTGGTCGACATAAAAATATCTTACTTTTTAGCTCACTTGGCCAAAGGCCATGTGAGCTTTTACCATCACTCGGCGTCCGTCGTCCGTCCGTCCGTCCGTTGACTTTTATTCAAAGATCTTCTCCTCTGAAACTACTGGGCCAATACTAACCAAACTTAGCCTGAATCATCACCAGGGTATGCTCTTTCAAGTTTGTGATTTTTATGTCCGTAGACCAAACAACATGGCCACTGTTACTAAAAATAGAACATTGGGGTTAATTGCTGTTTTTTGCAAATTACTCGAAAACCATTACAGATATCAAAATTTTGAGTAGAGTAAAAATGATCAGCATGATGAGATCTGCCTGTCCTGCAATTTTGGAGAATATCCGTACCGGGATCAAGTACGTTTGATATTCGACGTTCGATATTCGACATTCAGAATTATGAATATCAAACTGAATATCAAACGGTAAATTTTTACCGTTTGATATTCGATCGATATTTATGATAATTGTTATGAAATGTAAAAGCTTGAATATCGAATGAATATCAAACGGTAAAAAAAGCAACGTTTGATATTCATGTTTATTGCAATTAACTGAATAAAAGAAGTATGAATATCAAATGAATATCAAACTGAGATTTTTGTCAGTTAGATATTCGTTTGACATTCGTTTTCGGTTTATTCATTGAATGTGCAACGTAGATGAATATCAAATGAATATCAACCTGGAATTTTTTTTTCAGTTCGATATTCGTTTGACATCGTTTAAGGGTCATTCATTGAATGTACAACGTAGATGAATATCAAATGAATATCAACCTCAATTTTTTTTCAGTTCGATAATCGTTTGACATTCGTTTCGGGTAAATCATTGAAATTACAACGTAGATGAATATCAAATGAATATCAAACTGAGATTTTTGTCAGTTCGATATTCGTTTGACATTCGCTCCCGAACTATTTATGCAACTGGGATGAATATCGAATGAATATCAAACTGAAATTGTTTCAGTTCGATATTCGTTTGACATTCGTTTCCGGACTATTTATGCAACTGGGATGAATATCGAATGAATATCAAACTGAAATTGTTTCAGTTCGATATTCATTTGACATTCGTTTCCGGATTCTTCATGCAGTATACAACGGATTTGAATATCAAATGAATATCAAACTGGGATTTTTGTCAGTTCGATATTCGTTTGATATTCGTTTTCAGGTTATTCATTCAATGTGCAACGTAGATGAATATCAAATGAATATCGAACAGGAATTTTTGTCAGTTAAATATTCGTTTGACAATCGATTTCGGGTAATTCATTGAAT
>MJUU01066547.1:29483-47242 GCA_002080025.1 Modiolus philippinarum | reverse complement strand
TTTAAATGCTTGGATAATCTTTTGATAAAATCAAGAGTTGTTTTTCTTTTTATGTCTACCAACAATTATGTTGTTATATGGTATAGTCTTGGTTTCTGCTGCAACTAGAATTCTGAGGGAACGTAGAATTCTTGAAAGAATAAGAGTTGTCTTTTTTTTTTTTTTTTATGTCAACCAACAATGAGGTTGTAATCTGGTTTAACGTCTTGGTTTTCTCCTTAATTGAACGACACTGGAATACAGAGGGAACCAGTGAGAATTAGAGTTGTTCTTCTTTCCGTATGAAAATACTTATTGAGTAAAATGTACAAGAACCACATGTTTAAATCTAGCTTCTAACTGATAGAGTAAAATGTACAAGTACCACATCTTTAAATCTAACTTCTAAGGTTACTGCCATACAATTCTAACTGCATCACAATGCTAAGATCACTGCGGTACAATTCTAAGACTGCATCACAATTCTAAGATCACTGCAGTACTGCACAACTGGCGGCTTATACCTGTTTAAACACTACTCATAACTGACCACGGAAAAATTAATCCACGACCAGGACGTTAGTCTGGAACGGTCTAAATGTAGATGTGAGGTGCATAACTGACCCCGGAAAAATTAATCCACGACCAGTACGTTAGTCTGGAACGGTATAAATAAGGATGTGAGGTGTATAACTGACCCCTGAAAAATTTATTCACCACCAGGACGTTAGCCTGGAACTGTATAAAGGTAGATGTGAAGTTCATAACTGACCACGGAAAAATTAATCCAGGACCAGGACGTTAGACTGGAACGGTCTAAATGTGGATGTAAGGAGTATACCTGACCCCTGAAAAATTAATCCAACACCAGGACGTTAGCCTGGAACGGTCTAAATGTAGATGTGAGGTGCATACTGATCCGGAAAAATTAATCCACGACCAGGACGTTAGTCTGGAACGGTATAAATGTTGATTTGAGGAGTATAACTGACCCCTGAAAAATTAATCCACCACAAGGACGTTAGACTGGATTGGTCTAAATGTAGATGTGAAGTTCATAACTGACCCCGGAAAAATTAATCCACGACCAGGATCTAAGTCTGGAACGGTATAAATGTGGATATGAGAAGTATAACTGACCCCTGAAAAATTAATACTCCACCAGGTCGTAAGCCTGGAAAGGTCTAAATGTAGATGTGAGGTGCATAACTGACCCCTGAAAAATTAATCCACCACCAGGATGTTAGCTTGGAACGGATAACATGAAGTTGTGAGTTGCATAACTGACCCTGGAAAATTAATCCACGACCAGGACGTTAGTCTAGAACGGTATAAATGTGGATGTGGGGAGTACAATTAACCCCTGAAAAATCAATCCACCACAAGGACGTTAGACTGGATTGGTCTAAATGTAGATGTGAAGTTCATAACTGACCCCGGAAAAATTAATCCACGACCAGGATCTAAGTCTGGAACGGTATAAATGTGGATGTGAGGAGTATAACTGACCCCTGAAAAATTAATACTCCACCAGGTCATAAGCCTGGAATGGTCTAAATGTAGATGTGAGGTGCATAACTGACCCCGGAAAAATTAATCCATAACCAGGACGTTAGTCTGGAACGGTATAAATGTGGATGTGAGGAGTATAACTGACCCCTGAAGAATTAATCCACGACCAGGACGTTAGTCTGGCACGGTCTAAATGTAGATGTGAGGTGCATAACTGTCCCCGAAAAAATTAATCAACAACGAGGAAGTTAGTCTAGAACGGCATAAATGTGGATTTGAGGAGAAAACTGACCCCTGAAAAATTTATCCACCACCAGGACGATAGCCTGGAACGGTCTAAATGTAGATGTGAGGTGCATAACTGACCCCAGAAAAAAAATCAATCCACGACCAGGACATTAGTCTGGAGCGGTATAAATGTGGATAAGAGGAGTATAACTGACCCCTGAAGAATTAATCCACCACCAGGACGTTCGCCTGGAACGGTCTAAATGTAGATATGAGGTGCATAAGTGACCCCGGAAAAATTAATCCACGACCAGGACGTTAGTCTGGAACGGTATAAATGTGGATGTGAGGAGTATAACTGACTCCTGAAAAATTAATCCACCACCAGATCGTTAGAGTGGAACGGTCTAAATATAAATGTGAGGTGCATAACTGAGCAAGGAAAAATTAATCCAAGTCCAGACGTTAGTCTGGAACGGTCTAAATGTAGATATGAGGTGCATAACTGACCCCGAAAAAATTAATCCACGACCAGGACGTTAGTCTGGAACGGTATAAATGTGGATGTGAGGAGTATAGCTGACTCCTGAAAAATTAGTCCACCACCAGGACGTTAGCCTGGAACAGTCTAAATGTAGATGTGAGGTGCATAACTGACCAAGGAAAAATTAATCCAATACCAGGACATTAGTCTAGAACGGTCTAAATGTAGATGTGAGGTGCATAACTGACCAAGGAAAAATTAATCCACGACCAGGACGTTATTCTGGAACGGTATAAATGTGGATGTGAGGAGTATAACTGACCCCTGAAAAAGTAATCTACCACCAGGACGTTAGTCTGGAACGGTATAAATGTGGATGTGAGGAGTATAACTGACCCCTGAAAAATAAATCCACCACCAGGATGTTAGCTTGGAACGGTTAACATGAAGTTGTGAGTTGCATAACTGACCCTGGAAAATTAATCCACGACCAGGACGTTAGTCTAGAACGGTATAAATGTGGATGTGGGGAGAACAATTAACCCCTGAAAAGTCAATCCACCACAAGGACGTTAGACTGGATTGGTCTAAATGTAGATGTGAAGTTCATAACTGACCCCGGAAAAATTAATCCACGACCAGGATCTTAGTCTGGAACGGTATAAATGTGGATGTGAGGAGTATAACTGACCCCTGAAGAATTAATCCACCACCAGGACGTTAGTCTGGCACGGTCTAAATGTAGATGTGAGGTGCATAACTGTCCCCGAAAAAATTAATCAACAACGTGGACGTTAGTCTACAACGACATAAATGTGGATGTGAGGAGAAAAACTGACCCCTGAAAAATTTATCCACCACCAGGACGATAGCCTGGAACGGTCTAAATGTAGATGTGAGGTGCATAACTGACCCCGGAAAAATCAATCCACGACCAGGACGTTAGTCTGGAACGGTCTAAATGTGGATGTGAGGAGTATAACTGACCCCTTAAAAATTAATCCTCCACCAGGTCGATAGCCTGGAACGGTCTTAATGTAGATATGAGCTGCATAACTGACCCCGGAAAATTAATCCTTGACCAGGACGTTAGTCTGGAACGGTCTAAATATAGATTTGAGGAGCGTTACTGACCCCGGAAAAATTAATCCACCACCAGGACGTTAGCCCGGAACGGTCTAAATGTAGATGTGAGGTGCATAACTGACCCCTTAAAAATTAATCCACGACCAGTACGTTAGTATGGAACGGTATAAATAAGGATGTGAGGTGTATAACTGACCCCTGAAAAATTTATCCACAACCAGGACGTTAGCCTGGAACGGTCTAAAGGTAGATGTGAAGTGCATAACTGACCACGGAAAAATTAATCCAGGACCAGGACGTTAGACTGGAACGGTATAAATGTGGATGTAAGGAGTATAACTGAATTCTGAAAAATTAATCCACCACCAGGATGTTAGCTTGGAACGGTTTACATGTAGTTGTGAGTTGCATAACTGACCCTGGAAAATTAATCCACGACCAGGACGTTAGTCTGGAACGGTATAAATGTGGATGTGAGGAGTATAACTGATCCCTGAAGAATTAATCCACCACCAGGACGTTAGTCTGGCACGGTCTAAATGTAGATGTGAGGTGCATAACTGTCCCCGAAAAAATTAATCAACAACGAGGAAGTTAGTCTAGAACGGCATAAATGTGGATTTGAGGAGAAAACTGACCCCTGAAAAATTTATCCACCACCAGGACGATAGCCTGGAACGGTCTAAATGTAGATGTGAGTTGCATAACTGACCCCAGAAAAAAATCAATCCACGACCAGGACATTAGTCTGGAACGGTATAAATGTGGATAAGAGGAGTATAACTGACCCCTGAAAAATTAATCCACCACCAGGACGTTCGCCTGGAACGGTCTAAATGTAGATATGAGGTGCATAAGTGACCCCGGAAAAATTAATCCACGACCAGGACGTTAGTCTGGAACGGTATAAATGTGGATGTGAGGAGTATAACTGACTCCTGAAAAATGAATCCACCACCAGATCGTTAGAGTGGAACGGTCTAAATATAAATGTGAGGTGCATAACTGAGCAAGGAAAAATTAATCCAAGTCTGGACGTTAGTCTGGAACGGTCTTAATGTAGATATGAGGTGCATAACTGACCCCGAATAAACTAATCCACGACCAGGACGTTAGTCTGGAAGGGTATAAATGTGGATGTGACGAGTATAGCTGACTCCTGAAAAATTAGTCGACCACCAGGACGTTAGCCTGGAACAGTCTAAATGTAGATTTGAGGTGCATAACTGACCAAGGAAAAATTAATCCAATACCAGGACATTAGTCTAGAACGGTCTAAATGTAGATGTGAGGTGCATAACTGACCACGGAAAAATTAATCCACGACCAGGACGTTATTCTGGAACGGTATAAATGTGGATGTGAGGAGTATAACTGACCCCTGAAAAATAAATCCACCACCAGGATGTTAGCCTGGAACGGTTTACATGTAGATATGAGGTGCATAACTGTCCATGGAAAAATAATCCACGACCAGGACCTTAGTCTGCAACGGTATAAATGTGGAGTTGAGGAGTATAACTGACTCCTGAAAAATTAATCGACTACCAGGACGTTAGCCTGGCACGGTCTAAATGTAGATGTGAGGTGCATAACTGACACCGGAAAAATTAATCCATGACCAGGACGTTAGTCTGGAACGGTATAAATGTGGATGTGAGGGGTATAACTGACCCCTGAAAAATAAATCCACCACCAGGATGTTAGCCTGGAACGGTTTACATGTAGATGTGAGGTGTATAACTGTAACCGCAAAAATAATCCACGACCAGGACCTTAGTCTGGAACGGTATAAATGTGGATGTGAGGAGTATAATTGACCCCTGAAAAATTAATCCAGGACCAGGACGTTAGTCTGGAACGGTCTAAATGTAGATGTGAGGTGCATAACTGACCACGGAAAAATTAATCCACGACCAGGACGTTAGTCTGGAACGGTATAAATGTTGATGTGAGGAGTATAAATGACCCCTGAAAAATTTATCCACCACCAGCACGTTAGCCTTGAACGGTCTAAAGGTAGATGTGAGGTGCATAACTGACCCCGGAAAAATTAATCCTAGACCAGGACGTTCGACTGGAACTGTATAAATGTGGATGTAAGGAGTATACCTGACCTCTGAAAAATAAATCCACCACCAGGACGTTAGCCTCTAACTGTCTAAATGTAGATGTGAAGTTCATAACTGACCCCGGAAAAATTAATCCACGACCAGGACGTTAGTCTGGAACGGTCTAAATGTGGATGTGAGGAGTATAACTGACCCCTTAAAAATTAATCCTCCACCAGTTCGTTAGCCTGGAACGGTCTTAATGTAGATGTGAGGTGCATAACTGACCCTGGAAAAATTAATCCATGACCAGGACGTTAGTATGGAACGGTCTAAATATAGATGTGAGGTGCGTTACTGACTCGGAAAAATTTATCCACACCAGAACGTTAGCCCGGAACGGTCTAAATGTAGATGTGAGGTGCATAACTGACCACGGAAAAATTAATCCACGACCAGGACGTTAGTCTGGAACGGTATAAATAAGGATGTGAGGTGTATAACTGACCCCTGAAAAATTTATCCACCACCAGAATGTTAGCCTGGAACGGTCTAAAGGTAGATGTGAGGTGCATAACTGACCCCGGAAAAATTAATCCTAGACCAGGACGTTCGACTGGAACTGTATAAATGTGGATGTAAGGAGTATACCTGACCTCTGAAAAATAAATCCACCACCAGGACGTTAGCCTCTAACTGTCTAAATGTAGATGTGAAGTTCATAACTGACCCCGGAAAAATTAATCCATGACCAGGACGTTAGTCTGGAACGGTCTAAATATAGATGTGAGGTGCGTTACTGACCTCGGAAAAATTTATCCACAACCAGAACGTTAGCCCGGAACGGTCTAAATGTAGATGTGAGGTGCATAACTGACCCTGGAAAAATTAATCCACGACCAGTACGTTAGTCTGGAACGGTATAAATAAGGATGTGAGGTGTATAACTGACCCCTGAAAAATTTATCCACCACCAGAACGTTAGCCTGGAACGGTCTAAAGGTAGATGTGAAGTGCATAAATGACCACGGAAAAATTAATCCAGGACCAGGACGTTAGACTGGAACGGTATAAATGTGGATGTAAGGAGTATACCTGACCCCTGAAAAATTAATCCAACAAAAGGACGTTAGCCTGGAACGGTCTAAATGTAGATGTGAGGTGTATAACTGACCCCGGAAAAATTAATCCACGACCAGGACGTTAGTCTGGAACGGTATAAATGTTGATTTGAGGAGTATAACTGACCCCTGAAAAATTAATCCACCACCAGGATGTTAGCTTGGAACGGTTTACATGTAGTTGTGAGTTGCATAACTGACCCTGGAAAATTAATCCACGACCAGGACGTTAGTCTAGAACGGTATAAATATGGATGTGAGGAGTAAAATTGACCCCTGAAAAATTAATCCACCACCAGGACGTTAGACTGGATTGGTCTAAATGTAGATGTGAAGTTCATAACTGACCCCGGAAAAATTAATCCACCACCAGGATCTAAGTCTGCAACGCTATAAATGTGGATGTGAGGAGTATAACTGACACCTGAAAAATTAATCCTCCACCAGGTCGTTAGCCTGGAATGGTCTAAATGTAGATGTGAAGTGCATAACTGACCCCGGAAAAATTAGTCCATAACCAGGACGTTAGTCTGGAACGGTATAAATGTGGATGTGAGGAGTATAACTGACCCCTGAAGAATTAATCCACCACCAGGACGTTAGTCTGGCACGGTCCAAATGTAGATGTGAGGTGCATAACTGACCCCGAAAAAATTAATCAACAACGAGGACGTTAGTCTAGAACGGTATAAATGTGGATGTGAGGAGAAAAACTGACCCCTGAAAAATTTATCCACCACCAGGACGATAGCCTGGAACGGTCTAAATGTAGATGTGAGGTACATAACTGACCCCGGAAAAATCAATCCACGACCAGGACATTAGTCTGGAGCGGTATAAATGTGGATAAGAGAAGTATAACTGACCCCAGAAAAATTAATCCACCACCAGGACGTTCGCCTGGAACGGTCTAAATGTAGATATGAGGTGCATAATTGACTCCTGAAAAATTAATCCCCCATCATGTCGTTAGCCTGAAACGGTCTAAATGTAAATGTGAGGTGCAAAACTGAGCAAGGAAAAATTAAACCAAGTCCAGACGTTAGTCTGGAACGGTCTAAATGTAGATATGAGGTGCAAATCTGACCCCTGAAAAAATTGATCCACCTCCAGGACGTTAGCCTGGAACGGTCTAAATATAGATGTGAGGTGCATACCTGACAACGGAAAAATTAATCCACGACCAGGACGTTAGTCTGGACGGTATAAATGTGGATGTTCGGAGTATAACTAACCCTTGAAAAATTAAACCAGCACTAGGACGTTAGCCTGGAACGGTCTAAATGTAGATGTGAGGTGCATAACTGACCCCGGAAAAATTGATCCATAACCAGGACGTTAGTCTGAAACGGTATAAATTTGGATGTGAGGAGTATAACTGACCCCTGAAGAATTAATCCACCACCAGGACGCTAGTCTGGCACGGTCTAAATGTAGATGTGAGGTGCATAACTGACCCCGAAAAAATTAATCAACAACGAGGACGTTAGTCTAGAACGGTATAAATGTGGATGTGAGGAGAAAAACTGACCCCTGAAAAATTTATCCACCGCCAGGACGATAGCCTGGAACGGTCTAAATGTAGATGTGAGCTGCATAACTGACCCCGGAAAAATTAATCCACGACCAGGACGTTAGTCTGGAGCGGTATAAATGTGGATAAGAGTATAACTGACCACTGAAAAATTAATCCATAACCAGGACGTTCGCCTGGACCGTTTTGAATGTAGATATGAGGTGCATAACGGACCCCGGAAAAATTAATCCACGACCAGGGCGTTAGTCTGGAACGGTATAAATGTGGATGTGGGGAGTATAACTGACTCCTGAAAAATTAAACCACCAGCAGGACGTTACCCTGGAACAGTTTAAATGTAGATGTGAGGTGCATAACTGATCCCGGAAAATTTAATCCACAACCAGGACGTTAGTCTGGAACGGTATAAATACAGATGTGAGGTGCATAACTGACCACACGGAAAAATTAATCCACGTCCAGGACGTTAGTGTGGAACGGTATAAATGTGAATGTGAGGAGTATAACTCACACCTGAAAAATTAATCCACCTCCAGGACGTTACCCTGGAACGGTCTAAATGTAGATGTGAGGTGCATAACTGACAACGGAAAAATTAATCCACGACCAGGACGTTAGTCTGGACGGTATAAATGTGGATGTTAGGAGTATAACTGACCCCTGAAAACTTAAACCACCACTAGGACGTTAACCTGGAACGGTCGAAATGTAGATGTGAGGTGCATAACTGACCCCGGAAAAATTGATCCACAACCAGGACGTTAGACTGGAACGGTATAAATGTGGATGTGAAGAGAATAACTGAGCCTTGAAAAAATAATACACCACCAGGATGTTAGCCTGGAACGGTTTACATGTAGATGTGAGGTGCATAACTGACCCCGGAAAAAATTAATCCATCTCCAGGACGTTAGCCTGGAACGGTCTAAATATAGATGTGAGGTGCATAACTGACAACCCAAAAATTAATCCACGACCAGGACGTTAGTCTGAAACGGTATAAATGTGGATGTTAGGAGTATAACTGACCCCTGAAAAATTAAACCACCACTAGGACGTTAGCCTGGAAGGGTCTAAATGTAGATGTGAGGTGGATAACTGACCCCGGAAAAATTGATCCATAACCAGGACGTTAGTCTGGAACGGTATAAATTTGGATGTGAGGAGTATAACTGACCCCTGAAGAATTAATCCACCACCAGTACGTTAGTCTGGCACGGTCTAAATGTAGATGTGAGGTGCATAACTGACCCCGAAAAAATTAATCAACAACGAGGACGTTAGTCTAGAACGGTATAAATATGGATGTGAGGAGGAAAACTGACCCCTGAAAAATTTATCCACCGCCAGGACGATAGCCTGGAACGGTCTAAATGTAGATGTGAGGTGCATAACTGACCCCGGAAAAATAAATCCACGACCAGGACGTTAGTCTGGAGCGGTATAAATGTGGATAAGAGGAGTATAACTGACTCCTGAAAAATTAATCCACCACCAGGACATTAGCCTGAAACGGTCCAAATGTAAATGTGAGGTGCTTAACTGAGCAAGGAAAAATTAATCCAAGTCCAGACGTTAGTCTAGAACGGTCTAAATGTAGATATGAAGTGCATAACTGACCCCGGAAAAGTTAATCCACGACAAGGACGGTAGTCTGAAACGGTATAAATGTGGATCTGAGGAGTATAACTGACTCCTGAAAAATTAATCCACCACCAGGACGTTAGCCTGGAACAGTTTAAATGTAGATGAGAGGTGCATAACTGATCCCGGAAAATTTAATCCACAACCAGGACGTTAGTCTGGAACGGTCTAAATATAGATGTAAGGTGCATAACTGACCACACGGAAAAATTAATCCACGTCCAGGACGTTAGTGTGGAACGGTATAAATGTGAATGTGAGGAGTATAACTCACACCTGAAAAATTAATCCACCTCCAGGACGTTAGCCTGGAACGGTCTAAATGTAGATGTGAGGTGCATAACTGACCACACGGAAAAATTAATCCACGTCCAGGACGTTAGTGTGGAACGGTATAAATGTGGATGTTAGGAGTATAACTGACCCCTGTAAAATTAAACCTACACTAGGACGTTAGCCTGGAACGGTCGAAATGTAGATGTGAGGTGCATAACTGACCCCGGAAAAATTAATCCACGACCAGGACGTTAGTCTGCAACGGTATAAATGTGGATTTTTGGAGTATAACTGACCCCTAAAAATTAATCCACCACCAGAACGTTACCCTGGAACGGTCTAAATGTAGATGTGAGATGCATAACTGACCTTTGAAAAATTAATCCACGACCAGGACGTTAGTCCGGAACGGTATAAATGTGGATGTGAGGAGGAAAACTGACCCCTGAAAAATTAATCCTCCACAAGCACATTAGCGTGGAAAGGTCTAAATGTAGATGTGACGTGCATAACTGACCCCAGAAAAAATGAATCCATCACCAGGACGTAAGTCGGGAATGGTATAAAAGTGGAATTGAGGAGTATAACTGACCCCTGAAAAATTAATCCACCACCAGGACGTAAGCCTGGATAGGTCTAAATGAAGATGTGAGAAGCATAACTGACAAAGGAAAAATTAATCCACGACCAGGACCTTAGTCTGGAACGGTATAAATGTGGATGTGAGGAGTATAACTGACCCCTGAAAATTAATCCACCACCAGGACGTTAGCCTGGATAGG
Source organism: Modiolus philippinarum (assembly GCA_002080025.1). Lineage (NCBI taxonomy): Eukaryota > Metazoa > Mollusca > Bivalvia > Mytilida > Modiolidae > Modiolus > Modiolus philippinarum. The sequence continues at coordinate 36,542 of MJUU01066547.1, read as the reverse complement.
TCTAAATGTAGATGTGAGGTGCATAACTGACAAAGGAAAAATTAATCCACGACCAGGACCTTAGTCTGGAACGGTATAAATGTGGATGTGAGGAGGAAAACTGACCCCTGAAAAATTAATCCACCACCAGGACGTTAGCCTGGAACGGTCTAAATGTAGATGTGAGGTGCATAACTGACCCCGGAAAAATTAATCCATAACCAGGACGTTAGTCTAGAACGGTATAAATGTGGATGTGAGGAGTATAACTGACCCCTGAAGAATTAATCCACCACCAGGACGTAAGTCTGGCACGGTCTAAATGTAGATGTGAGGTACATAAGTGACCCCGAAAAAATTAATCAACAACGAGGACGTTTGTCTAGAACGGTATAAATGTGGATGTGAGGAGAAAAACTGACCCCTGAAAAATTTATCCACCACCAGGACGATAGCCTGGAACGGTCTAAATGTAGATGTGAGGTGCATAACTGACCCCGGAAAAATCAATCCACGACCAGGACATTAGTGTGGAGCGGTATCAATGTGGATAAGAGGAGTATAACTGATCCCTGAAAAATTAATCCACCACCAGGACGTTCGCCTGGAACGGTCTAAATGTAGATATGACGTGCATAACTGACCCCTAAAAAATTAATCCACCACCAGAACGTTACCCTGGAACGGTCTAAATGTAGATGTGAGATGCATAACTGACCTTTGAAAAATTAATCCACGACCAGGACGTTAGTCCGGAACGGTATAAATGTGGATGTGAGGAGTATAACTGACCCCACAAAAAAATGAATCCACGACCAGGACGTAAGTCGGGAATGGTATAAAAGTGGATTTGAGGAGTATAACTGATCCCTGAAAAATTAATCCTCCCCAAGGACATAAGCCTGGAACGGTCTAAATGTAGATGTGACGTGCATAACTGACCCCACAAAAAAAATTAATCCACGACCAGGACGTAAGTCGGGAATGGTATAAAAGTGGATTTGAGGAGTATAACTGACCCCTGAATAATTAATCCACCAGGACGTAAGCCTGGATAGGTCTAAATGTAGATGTGAGAAGCATAACTGACAAAGGAAAAATTAATCCAAGACCAGGACCTTAGTCTGGAACGGTATAAATGTGGATGTGAGGAGTAAAACTGACCCCTGAAAAATTAATCCACCACCAGGACGTTAGCCTGCATAGGTGTAAATGTAGATGTGAGGTGCATAACTGAGAAAGGAAAAATTAAGCCACGACCAGGACCTTAGTCTGGAACGGTATAAATGTGGATGTGAGGAGTAAAACTGACCCCTGAAAAATTAATCCACCACCAGGACGTTAGCCTGGAACGGTTTAAATGTAGATGTGAGGTGCATAACTGACCCCGGAAAAATTAATCCATAACCAGGACGTTAGTCTGGAACGGTATAGATGTGGATGTGAGGAGTATAACTGACCCCTGAAGAATTAATCAACCACCAGGACGTAAGTCTGGCACGGTCTTAATGTAGATGTGAGGTGCATAACTGACCCCGAAAAAATTAATCAACAACGAGGACGTTAGTCTAGAACGGTATAAATGTGGATGTAAGGAGAAAAACTGACCCGTGAAAAATTTATTCAGCACCAGGACGATAGCCTGGAACGGTCTAAATGTAGATGTGAGGTGCATAACTGACCCCGGAAAAATCAATCCACGACCAGGACATTAGTCTGGAGCGGTATAAATGTGGATAAGAGGAGTATAACTGACCCCTGAAAAATTAATCCACCACCAAGACGTTCGCCTGGAACGGTCTAAATGTAGATATGAGGTGCATAACTGACCCCGGAAAAATTAATCCACGACAAGGACGTTTTATTGATATTTGATCCAATATCCACCCGTCTATGGGAAGGATCATATCTCCGGCCTTACATTGATTACGTGCTACGTGTACAATGTTTCGGGTTTTTAGGATATATACCAAGGGAAACCACTCTTCAGAGACCGCCCTTCATGTTTAAGTTATATTTTAATATATGTATACATGTATTTTTGTATTCATTTTACTTATTTTATTTATTTTTCTATTTGGTTTTTATGTAGTGGTTTATTTATCTTGTGTATTTTTTTGATTGACTTTTGCAAGTCATTTCTATTAATATAATTGTTTATTTACACTTTTAATGAAGCATAATCTGCTGATTTCATAAGATAGCATGTAGACATAACACCTCATTATTCTAATTATATAGAGATGTTTAGTCTGCTTCCTGTGAAACATTATTTTATGGTTCGTTTGACTAATTCGCCAATGTTGTGATGTCTTTTGAAAGTTATTGTTGGATTTTTCTCAGAGAGAATCCCATTGTTTTTAATGATAGACCAGTGTTTCTTTATCACCTTTTGAAGCGTTTCTGCATAGTGGTGATAGGTCGTTACAAAAGATATATTGGGTTGTAAATTGTTTACCCTTTCATCTTTTTTCTTTAGTTTTTCCTGTCTGTCATTAAATTTGATTTTTGACAAAATCTTATTAATAAGAGGTTTTTTATATCCCCTAATTGTTAATTTTTCTGAGAAGAGTTCTATTCTTCTTTTAAATTCTATATCGGAACTACTATTCCTTAATATGCGAATTCCTTCATCTTTTAGAAATGCGTTAAAGCAATTTATTGATATTTGATCCAATATCCACCTGTCTATGGGAAGGATCATATCTCCGGCCTTACATTGATTACGTGCTACGTGTACAATGTTTTGGGTTTTTTAGGATATATACCAAGGGAAACCACTCTTCAGAGACCGCCCTTCATGTTGAAGTTATATTTTAATATATGTATACATGTATTTTTGTATTCATTTTACTTATTTTATTTATTTTTCTATTTGGTTTTTATGTAGTGGTTTATTTATCTTGTGTATATTTTTGATTGACTTTTGCAAGTCATTTCTATTAATATAATTGTTTATTTACACTTTTAATGAAGCATAATCTGCTGATTTCATAAGATAGCATGTAGACGTAACACCTCATTATTCTAATTATATAGAGATCCTGTGAAACATTATTTTATGGTTCGTTTGACTAATTCGCCAATGTTGTGATGTCTTTTGAAAGTTATTGTTGGATTTTTCTCAGAGAGAATCCCATTGTTTTTAATGATAGACCTATGGCAAGCCGTTTTAATATTTATTCACCGAATAAGATATCTTGTGTATATAATAAGATATCTCATTTGTTTTACAAGATATCTTGTAAAATTATAATATATCTTCTTATTAATTAGATATCTTATAAACTTTATAAGATATCTTATAAAGTTTATAAGATATCTAATAAACTTTATAAGATATCTTATAAAGTTTATAAGATATCTTATAAACTTATAAAGATATCTTTTTAACTTGATAACATATCTTTTAAAGTTTATAAGATATCTTATAAAATATATGAGATATCTTGTTTTTAATATATATATATATGATATCTTATAAAAGAAATAAGATATCTTGTATGCTTTATAAGATATCTTATAAATAAAATAAGATATCTTATAAACTTCAAAAGATATCTTTTAGAATTTTTCTTTACAAGATATCTTTTTAACTTTAAAAGATATCTTGTAAGTTTAATAAGATATCTTATTTTATTTATAAGATATCTGATTGAAAAAAAATAGTAAGATATCTAATATATTTTAGAAGATATCTTATAAGTTTTATTAAGTATTTCATAAAGATTATATAAATTCTGTGAAAAAATATCTTATAAACTTTATATAAATTAAGTCTCCTTTTTGTATTAAATAGCACCAAGCAACCACGTATCCCTATTGTTCGATGTACCCTACACTAATTCATAGCGTTTCGGCTTTGTAGTTAATCTAGGTCTGCTTTTTTAAATGTCTTAATTATTATTTGACTTTTGCTGAAGTAAAAGATTTGCATAAATTTCTGTATTATTTTATATACGGAATGATAGACTTGTCAAAAATCTGTTACACGTGTCATGTAATTGCAATAGATGTCAATGCACAGTGTGTCAATGTTTCAAAAGATCTAGATCTTTCTTAATAAATTGTATACACATTGGCTGTTGCGTAAGAAAGTTTGACCTGTCTTGAACTAATATATCAGACAGGATTAAACTGACATTCTAAGTAGTCTCGATTAATTAAAATAACCTTGACCGTGTTGAATCTTTCGTTACGGTCTTTTGTGTAATTAGTGTTTCTAAAACATCGTATTGTATCTCCTTTAATGCAAAAAACGTAGATGCTTTAACAACTATTAAGATACAATACGACAAAGATTTTTTTCAAATCGGGAATCTCATCTGCTAATAAATATATGTAATTCAAATTGGGTGCAATTTGAAAAAAAAATGTTATAATTTTTCTTAGAGCATCGTCTCTTTATCGGAGTTAAAATTCGGTCTTTAGAGACAAATCTATTTGATATAGTACATAATATATATGCCATTTCCCGGACCTTGTTTATTAATTCTCTTTTCAGTATGATTACAATTGGCACTCGGTATAGATTTTATCTCTTTCGCTAGTAAAACGCACTGCTTGGCTTTCAATACTTTTTCTTCTATTGTTACAAAATTCCTGCAGATTTTTTCTGAAACCTAGAACATTGTCTTCCGATGAACCGTCTTGTCTTTTTATTAAATGTTAGACTAATACAGAACAATTCTACATGCTTGTACGAGAAGTCACGTGTCTAGATACATATGGTTAGATCAAAATGTAATAATTGACATGTATTATAATATTTAAAGTCGGGTCCATCGAACAACAGGGAAACGTGGATGCTTGGTGCTATTTTATACAAAAAAATAAAAATAATAGAAGATATCTTATTAACTTTATGAGATATCTTGTTTGTTTAAAAAGATATCTTATTAAGTTTATAAGATATTTTATAAAATTATGATTAACAAGATATCTTTTAAAGCTTATAAGATATCTTATAAAATATATAAGATATCTTATAAAGTTATAAAGATATCTTATCATTTTTTATTTAATAAGATATCTTATTTGTTTTATAAGATATCTTAAAAAGTTAAAAAGATATCTTATAAACTTCATAAGATATCTTATAAATCAAAATTATATAAGATATCTCATAAACTTAAAGAGATATCTTCTAAAATTTATAAGATATCTGTTAAGCTTTATAAGATATCTTTTTAACATTATAAGATATCTCTTTAACTTTTTAAGATATCTTATAAAACAAATAAGATATCTTTTTAAAAATATAAGATATCTTGTTTGGTGAATAAATATAAAAACGGCTTGCCATATAGACCAATGTTTCTTTATCACCTTTTGAAGCGTTTCTGCATGGTGGTGATAGGTCGTTACAAAAGATATATTGGGTTGTAAATTGTTTACCCTTTTATCTTTTTTCTTTAGTTTTTCCTGTCTGTCATTAAATTTGATTTTTGACAAAATCTTATTAATAAGAGGTTTTTTATATCCCCTAATTGTTAATTTTTCTGAGAAGAGTTCTATTCTTCTTTTAAATTCTATATCGGAACTACTATTCCTTAATATGCGAATTCCTTCACCTTTTAGAAATGCGTTAAAGCAACTATTAGAGTGATTGGAATTTTTATGCAGATATTGGAATTGCTCCGTCTTTTTTGTATAGCATTTTAAATCCAAAATTCTGGAGAATGCAAATCTGTGACCTTTGTATATATTCAGATCTAAAAAAGTTATAGTATTTTCCTCAATTTCAAAAGTGAATTTGAGAAGGTCATGTATTTCATTTGCATATTTAAATAGATGTTTTATTTCATCCTTCTTTCCATTGTAAAGAATAATACCATCATCCCTCATTCTTTTGTGGAACATTATTTTATTCCTATGAGGAAATGCATTTAATATTGCATTTATATGTTTATAAATCGCAATGTCCGTTATTTCTGGACTTGCGCCCTATCCCATACTAACACCAACTATCTGTTTGTATACTTTGGAGTTGAAAGTGAAAATATTATTTGTCAGTATGAGACGTAATATTTCCAGAATAAATTTGTCATCAGGTTTGGGAATATCATATTCTATATCTTGGTTTATTTCAAGAGTTTCTTTTATGGCTTTCATGATTTCTTCAAACTTTAAATTTGTATACAATGATGTTATATCATATGTTATAAACAATACATCCTTATCGAATGTTTGGCTTTCTAAGGCTCTGATTAGATCACCCGTATCTGATATGTAGGTGTCTTGTCTTTTGACAATAGGAAGTAGAAAGTAATCTAAGTATCTTCCAATTCTTTCTAATGGATCGTTAATTTGTGATATAATCGGTCTACCTGGTACATGTATATTAATTTTATTGTGAGATTTATTATGCTCTTCATTTTGTATAGAGATAAGTTGATTTTTGTCAAGTTTGTGTATTTTTGGTAAGAAATATGCAAATGGTATCCTTATGTGTCCATTTTCATTTCTTATATATTTATATGAGGTTTCATCTATATTTTGATGTACTCTCATTTCATTGATCAAAGAATAGATTTTTTCTCTTGTTTCAGAGATATTGATTTCATCAATAACAACATAATGAATGCCATTATTTAGTTGATATTCACCTTCCTTTATGTAATCTGTAGTATTTTGTATTACAGTTACTGAAATGTTTCAACATGATCAACTACATGTAGCTATACATGTACTTATGCAATTGCCCTTATCTGTTAAAAACTGGTACCAAACCAACCATAACTTCAAAATAGAATAATAAGTTATCTATAGAACCATTTTCATATGAGCACTCTGTATTAGATAATCATACATTATTGATTTCTTAAATTAAATCCACCTTTTCACAATATGCTGACCTTCACAAAGATTGCAAAACTTTTGAAATGGGAAAGTATGCACAGCTACACTTTATGACCAACAATTGGTATAGGTAGAAACCTATTTTTTTAGATACATGTATTGTAACTCTAAAAATAGAAAAAGAAGGGAAACGGGGAATGTTTCAATGAGACAACGATCCAAAGGGGAGTAATAACAACTCAAAGCCACCATAAGACTTTGTTTTCTGGCAATGGGAAT
>MJUU01066547.1:0-29306 GCA_002080025.1 Modiolus philippinarum | reverse complement strand
TCAACATGCTCCAGCCAATGAAGAAACAAGCTAAGGATTTTCATTTACAGACAGGATGATTTACCATGCACTTTTTGTCCAGATACCTTATGCAACATAACCTTCAGAAATGTATTTCCTTCAAACAACCTGAACACTGATAAACGCAAACTAGTGTGCCGATTAAATATGACCATCAAAACTAATGAATTTAGTAAATTGCAGTTTAGTTTCGTTATTATATCAAATATGTATTACATGTTTTAGTGAGACAGTTTAAGCTACGGATATTATTCTGCAACCAAGCAAACAAAGTTTTACTTTGACAAATGAAATAATGACTTCATCTCTAAAAAAAGATATTATCATTATGGACTATATAAAATATATCTGATTCATCCAAAATAATCTTTAATGTTTCAATAAAACTTGATTAAACAACTAGCTTAATGTAACTTTCTGTTTTAGGACTCTCTATTTGCAAATACATGTAGCTGGAAGCCTGGAAGTATAATTAGAACAAAGTCATGTTTATACGATAGAAAAAAAAATTGAGGTCATATAATGGTATGGTGCAGGCATGTCGTTGTGGTTGTTGTCTGTAGACACTTTTGTTTTTTGTCAGTAACTTTAGTTCCACTTGATCAATCCTTATGACAGGTATGAAATTTTAACACAATGTTCCTTGGCATAAAAGAAAAGCTGGAATAGCTGTTGGTTACTTTTTATATGACCGCAAAAAATTTCACGTCATATTATGGTATGGTGCCGTCGTCGTCGTTGTCGTCATCGTCGTTGTCTGTAGACACTTTTGTTTTTGGTCAATAACTAAAGGTCAAGTTGATCAATCCTTATAAAAAAAACACAATGTTCCTTAGTACAACAGGAGATTTAACATTGTGGCATCTCCATTTTTTTCAAAAGGGACCAAAAGGGCAAAATTTGGTGTTTTCTTATATTTGGCTGTAGAATTTTTATTATTCATCCTTGACTATATTGATAACATGATAGATCGGCCGGTACTGAAAATATTTCTTTCCAAAGGCCAAGCCAGGGTGTAGCAAGTTTGCATCTAAGCTTTGGTCCTAGAAATTTTGGGAATCAGAACATTACAAATGTGGTGGGGCCATAAAAAAACATCTATACATTTCTTATTAAACGGGAATCCATAACATCCATAACTTATTTTTGCTTAAAGGCCAAGCTATGGTTAAGCAAATTCGCATACAAGCTTTGCTTGTAATCATGACATCATAGATCGGCCAGTGTTAAACCTGTTTTTGTCGAATACCCAGGCGGAGATTTATCAAATTTGGATCCAGGTTCTCGTCCCATAAGTTCAAAGAATTGGCAGAGCATACATCAGATAATCGTCACCAACAATTTTGCAACAAAGACCTAGATACATTTCCATGTAAGAAAAGATTTCCATTTGACATGCCCTCTGTCTATTACACAATTGATCGGCCATACTTAAACTTATCTCTGTCTGAAGTCCAAAACATAATATCGGACATTTGCATGCAGGTGTCTGCCCTATAACTTCGTGGAACCTGCAGAGTATAACTGCAATGATGACCATCAACGAATATCCGAGGTACGTTTCTGCTTGAACAGGGTTTCATCAGACCTTGTTTATACTGTTAACATGATAGATCGGCTGGTTCGAAAAACATTTCTTTCTAAAGGCCAAGCCAGGGTGCAGCGAGTTTGCATCTAGGCTTTTGTTCTAGAACTTTTGGGAATGGGAACATTATAAATGAGGTGGGCGCCATAAAAAACCTCTATACATTCCTTGTGAAATGGGAATCCGTAACATCCATAACTTATTTCTGTTTAAAGGACAAGCCATGGTTAAGCCAATTTGCATATAAGCTTTGCCTGTAAGCATGACATTATAGATCGGCCAGTGTGAAACCTATTTTTGCCGAATGGCCAGGCGCGGATAAATCAAATTTGCATCAAAGTTTTGCTCCGATAAGTTCAAAGAGTTGGTAGTGCATAAATGAGATAAACAGATGGTCTGAAACTTTTTTCTTTCCAAAGTCCAAGCCAGTGTGTAATAAATTTGCATCTAAGCTTTAGTCCTAGATCTGGTGAATTATGACATTACAAAATGAGGGGGACACCATAAAAACTTGATATATTACTTTTAAAAAGGGAAATATTTACACATTGCCTACAAAGCATTTTATCATACACTATGAACCAAAAAATGACTGTCCTTACCAGTGACAGTCTTTTGTCGACTGTCAGCGACTGCCAAAAACTGAAAAAGACTGCGAACACTGACAGTCGTTGATAGAATTTTACTATGTCTGCCCATGACTGTGTCGGACTGCTGGTGACACTTACAGGCGATCTCAGACTTTATGAAAATTCACCTGGACTGTCAATGTCTGTGGAGATCGCGCACAGTCAAGGACAAACACTTTAAACTCTTTGAACTTATCAGAGCAAAACCTTGATGCAAATTTGATTTATTCCCGCCTGGCCATTCGGCAAAAATAGGTTTCACACTGGCCGATCTATAATGTCATGCTTACAGGCAAAGCTTATATGCAAATTGGCTTAACCATGGCTTGTCCTTTAAACAGAAATAAGTTATGGATGTTATGGATTCCCATTTCACAAGGAATGTATAGAGGTTTTAATGGCGCCCACCTCACTTATGATGTTCCGATTCCCAAAAGTTCTAGAACAAAAGCCTAGATGCAAACTCGCTGCACCCTGGCTTGGTGTTAAGAAAGAAATGTTATCGAACCGGCCGATCTATCATATATCAGTATAAACAAGGTCTGATGAAACCCTGTTCAAGCAGAAATGTACCTCGGATATCTTTTGATGGTCATCATTGCAGTTATACTCTACAAGTTTCCCGAAGTTATAGGGCAGACAATTGCATGTAAATGTCCGATATTATGTCTTGGACTTCAGACAGAGATAAGTTTAAGAATGGCCGATCTATTGTGTAATAAACAGAGGGCATGTCAAATGGAAATCTTTTCTTATCTAGGTCTTTGTCGCAAAATTGTTGATGACGATTATCTCATTTATGCTCTGCCAATTCTTTGAACTTATAGGACCAGAACCTGGATCGAAATTTGATAAATCTCCGCCTGGGCATTCGGCAAAAACAGGTTTAACACTGGACGATCTATGATGTCATAATTACAGTCAAAGCTTGTATGCGAATTTTCTTAACCATGGCTTGTCCTTAAAACAGAAATAAGTTATAGATAAGGAATGTGTAGACGTTTTTTGTGGCGCCCACCTCATTTATAATGATCCGATTCCCAAAAGTTCTAGAACAAAAGCCTAGATGCAAACTCGCTGCACCCTGGCTTGGCCTTTAGAAAGAAATGTTTTTCGAACCGGCCGATCTATCATGTTATGAGTATAAACAAGGTCTGATGAAACCCTGTTCAAGCAGAAATGTATCTCGGATATTCGTTGATGGTCATCATTGCAGTTAACCTCTGCAAGTTCCCCGAAGTCATAGGGCAGACACCTGCATGCAAATGTCCGATAGTATGTCTTGGACTTCAGACAGAGATAAGTTTAAGTATGGCCGATCTATTGTGTAATAGACAGATGCCATGTCAAATGGAAATCTTTTCTGACTTGGAAATGTATCTAGGTCTTTCTTGCAAAATTGTTGATGACGATTATCTCATTTATGCTCTGGCTATTCTTTGAACTTATAGGACCAGAACCTGGATCCAAATTTGATAAATCTCCGCCTGGACATTCGGCAAAAACAGGTTTAACACTGGCCGATCTATGATGTCATGCTTACAGGCAAAACTTGTATGCAAATTGGCTTAACCATGGCTTGTCCTTTAAACAGAAATAAGTTATGAATGTTATGGATTCCCATTTCACAAGGAATGTATAGAGGTTTTTTTATGGCGCCCACCTCATTTATAATGTTCCGATTCTTAAAAGTTCTAGAATAAAAGACTAGATGGAAACTCGCTGCACCCTGACTTGGCCTTTAGAAAGAAATGTTTTTCGAACCGGCCGATCTATCATGTTAACAGTATAAACAAGGTCTGATGAAACCCTGTTCAAGCAGAAATGTATCTCGGATATTCGTTGATGGTCATCATTGCAGTTATACTCTGCAAGTTCCCCAAAGTTATAGGGCAGACACCTGCATGCAAATGTCCGATATTATGTCTTGGACTTCAGACAGAGATAAGTTTAAGTTTGGCCGATCTATTGTGTAATAGACAGAGGGCATGTCAAATGGGAATTTTTTCTTACATGGAAATGTATCTAGGTCTTTGTTGCAAAATTCTTGATGACGATTATCTCATTTATGATCTGCCAATTCTTTGAACTTATAGGACCAGAACCTGGATCCAAATTTGATAAATCTCCGCCTGGCCATTCGGCAAAAACAGGTTTAACTCTGGCCGATCTATGATGTCATGATTACAGGCAAAGCTTGTATGCGAATTTGCTTAACCATGGCTTGGCCTTTAAACAAAAATAAGTTATGGATGTTATGGATTCCAGTTTAATAAGAAATGTATAGAGGTTTTTTATGGCCCCCACCACATTTATAATGTTCCGATTCCCACAATTTCTAGGACCAAAGCTTAGATGCAAACTTGCTACAACCTGGTTTGGCCTTTGGAAAGAAATATGTTTCGTACCGGCCGTTCTATCATGGTAACAGTATAGTCAAGGTCTAATGAAACCCTGCAGAAAATGAATGTACCTAGCTTTTGGAGAATGCGGAATGAAACCCCGTATGAAAAAAAAATCTACCTAAGTTTTTGGCGATAGCGGCTAACTTCTTTATCCTCTACCAAAACCCCGAACTTATAGGGCCAAAGCTTTAATACAAATAGGCTAAATCACCTCTTGTCCTTTCGGCAGAAATAAATTTCAGGACGGCCGATCTATGATATAATGCTTTGTAAGCAATGTGTAATAATTTCCCTTTTAAAAAGTAATATATCAAGTTTTTTATGGTGTACCCCTCATTTTGTAATGTCACAATTCACAAGATCTAGGACTTAAGCTTAGATGCAAATTTATTACACCCTGGCTTGGACTTTGGAAAGAAAAAAGTTTCAGACCATCTGTTTATCTCATTTATGTACTACGAACTCTTTGAACGTATCGGAGCAAAACCTTGATGCAAATTTGATTTATTCCCGCCTGGCCATTCGGCAAAAATAGGTTTCACACTGGCCGATCTATAATGTCATGCTTACAGGCAAAGCTTATATGCAAATTGGCTTAACCATGGCTTGTCCTTTAAACAGAAATAAGTTATGGATGTTATGGATTCCCATTTCACAAGGACTGTATAGAGGTTTTTTATGGCGCCCACCTCACTTATAATGTTCCGATTCCCAAAAGTTCGAGAACAAAAGCCTAGATGCAAACTCGCTGCACCCTGGCTTGGTGTTAAGAAGAAATGTTATCGAACCGGCCGATCTATCATGTTATCAGTTTAAACAAGGTCTGATGAAACCCTGTTCAAGCAGAAATGTACCTCGGATATTCTTTGATGGTCACCATTGCAGTTATACTCTGCAAGTTTCCCGAAGTTATAGGGCAGACAATTGCATGCAAATGTCCGATATTATGTCTTGGACTTCAGACAGAGATAAGTTTAAGTATGGCCGATCTATTGTGTAACAGACAGAGGGCATGTCAAATGGAAATCTTTTCTTATCTAGGTCTTTGTTGCAAAATTGTTGATGACGATTATCTCATTTATGCTCTGCCAATTCTTTGAACTTATAGGAGCTGAACCTGGAACCAAACTTGATAAATCTCCGCCTGGGCATTCGGCAAAAACAGGTTTAACACTGGCCGATCTATGATGTCATGATTACAGGCAAAGCTTCTATGCGAATTTGCTTAACCATGGCTTAGCCTTTAAACAAAAATAAGTTATTTATGGATTCCCGTTTAATAAAAAATGTATAGAGGTTTTTAATGGCGCCCACTTCATTTATAATGTTCCGATTCCCAAAAGTTCTTGAACAAAAGACTAGATGCAAACTCGCTGCACCCTGACTTGGCCTTTAGAAAGAAATGTTTTTCGAACCGGCCGATCTATCATGTTATCAGTATAAACAAGGTCTGATGAAACCCTGTTCAAGCAGAAATGTACCTCGGATATTCCTTGATGTTCATCATTGCAGTTATAATCTGCAAGTTCCCCGAAGTTAAAGGGCAGACACCTGCATGCAAATGTCAGATATTATGTCTTGGACTTCAGACAGAGATAAGTTTAAGTATGGCCGATCTATTGTGTAATAGACAGAGGGCATGTCAAATGGAAATCTGTTCTTATCTAGGTCTTTGTTGCAAAATTGTTGATGACGATTATCTCATTTATGCTCTGGCAATTCTTTGAACTTATAGGACCAGAACCTGGATCCAAATTTGAGAAATCTCCGTCTGGGCATTCGGCAAAAACAGGTTTAACACTGGCCGATCTATGATGTCATGCTTACAGGCAAAGCTTGTATGCAAATTGGCTTAACCATGGCTTGTCCTTTAAACAGAAATAAGTTATGGATGTTATGGATTCCTATTTCACAAGGAATGTATAGAGGTTTTTAATGGCGCCCACCTCATTTATAATGTTCCGATTCTTAAAAGTTCTAGAATAAAAGACTACATGCAAACTCTATGCACCATGACTTGGCCTTTAGAAAGAAATGTTTTTCGAACCGGTCGATCTATCATGTTATCAGTATAAACAAGGTCTGATGAAACCCTGTTCAAGCAGAAATGTATCTCGGATATTCGTTGATGGTCATCATTGCAGTTATCCTCTGCAAGTTCCCCAAAGTTATAGGGCAGACACCTGCATGCAAATGTCCGATATTATGTCTTGGACTTCAGACAGAGATAAGTTTAAGTTTGGCCGATCTATTGTGTAATAGACAGAGGGCATGTCAAATGGGAATCTTTTCTTACATGGAAATGTATCTAGGTCTTTGTTGCAAAATTGTTGATGACGATTATCTCATTTATGATCTGCCAATTCTTTGAACTTATAGCACCAGAACCTGGATCCAAATTTGATAAATCTCCGCCTGGCCATTCGGCAAAAACAGGTTTAACTCTGGCCGATCAATGATGTCATGATTACAGGCAAAGCTTGTGTGCGAATTTGCTTAACCATGGCTTGGCCTTTAAACAAAAATAAGTTATGGATGTTATGGATTCCAGTTTAATAAGAAACGTATAGAGGTTTTTTATGGCCCCCACCACATTTATAATGTTCCGATTCCCACAATTTCTAGGACCAACGCTTAGATGCAAACTTGCTACAACCTGGTTTGGCCTTTGGAAAGAAATATTTTTCGTACCGGCCGATCTATCATGGTATCAGTATAGTCAAGGTCTAATGAAAGCCTGCAGAAAATGAATGTACCTAGGTTTTGGAGAAAGCGGAATGAAACCCCGTATGACAAAAAATCTACCTAAGTTTTTGGCGATAGCGGCTAACTTTTTTATCCTCTTTCAATACCAAGAACTTATAGGGCATAAATCTAAATGCAAATAGGCTAAATCACCACTTGCCCTTTCGCCAGCAATAAGTTTCAGAACGGCCGATCTATGATATAATGCTTTGTAGGCAATGTGCAATAATTTGCTTTTTAAAAAGTAATATATCAAGTTTTTTTATGGTGTCCCCCTCATTTTGTAATGTCATAATTCACCAGATCTAGGACTAAAGCTTAGATACAAATTTATTACACCCTGGCTTGGACTTTGGAAAGAAAAAAGTTTCAGACCATCTGTTTACCTCATTTATGCACTACCAACTCTTTGAACTTATAGGAGCAAAACATTGATTCAAATTTGATAAATCTCCGCCTGGCCATTCTTTAAAAATAGGTTTCACACTAGCCGATCAGTAATGTCATGCTTACAAGCAAAGCTTGTATGCAAATTGGCTTAATCATGGCTTGCCCTTTAACCAGAAATAAGTTATGGATGTTATGGATTCCCATTTCACAAGGAATGTATAGAGGTATTTTATGGCGCCCACCTCATATATAATGTTCCAATTCCCAAAAGTTCTAGAACAAAAGCCTAGATGCAAATTGGCTGCACCTGGCTTGGCCTTTAGAAAAAAATGTTTTTTGAACCTGCCGATCTATCATGTTATCAGTATAAACAAGATCTGATGAAACCCTGTTCAAGCAAAAATGTACCTCGGATATTCGTTGATGTTCATCATTGCAGTTAACCTCAGCAAGTTCCCCGAAGTTATAGGGCAGACACCTGCATGCAAATGTCCGATATTATGTCTTGGACTTCAGACAGAGATAAGTTTAAGTTTGGCCGATCTATTGTGTAATAGACCTCGGTCAAATTGAAATCTTTTCTTTCATGGAAATGTATCTAGGTTTTGTTGAAAATTGTTAATGGCGATTATCTCATTTATGCTCTGCAAATTCTTTGAACTTATAGGACCAGAACCTGGATCCAAATTTGATAAATCTCTGCCTGGGCATTCGGCAAAAACAGGTTTAACACTGGGCGATGTATGATGTCATGATTACAGGCAAAGCTTGTATGCGAATTTGCTTAACCATGGCTTGGCCTTTAAACAAAAATAAGTTATTTATGTTATGGATTCCCGTTTAATAAGAAATGTATAGAGGTTTTTTATGGCCCCCACCACATTTATAATCTTCCGATTCCCAAAATTTCTAGGACCAAAGCTTAGATGCGAACTTGCTACACCCTGGCTTGGCCTTTGAAAAGAAATATTTTTCGTACCGTTCGATCAATCATGTTATCAGTATAGTGAAGGTCTAATGAAACCCTGCAGAAAAAGAATGTACCTAGGTTTTGGAGAATGCGGAATGAAACCCCGTATAGCAAAAAATCTACCTAAGTTTTTGGCGACAGCGGCTAACTTTTTTATCCTCTACCAATACCCCGAACTTATAGGACCAAAGCCTAAATGCAAAAAGGCTAAATCATCTCTTGCCCTTTCGGCAGAAATAAGTTTCAGAACGGCCGATCTATGATATAATGCTTTGTAGGCAATGTGTAATAATTTTCCTTTTAAAAAGTAATATATCAAGTTTTTTATGGTGTCCCCCTCATAACATGATAGATCGGCCGGTTTGAAAAACATTTCTTTCTAAAGGCCAAACCAGGGTGCAGCGAATTTGCATTTAGGCTTTTGTTCTAGAACTTTTGGGAATCGGAACATTATAAATGACTCAGGCGCCATAAAAAACCTCTATACATTCCTTGTGAAATGGGAATCCATAACATCCATAACTTATTTCTGTTTAAAGGACAAGCCATGGTTAAGCCAATTTGCATACAAGCTTTGCCTGTAAGCATGACATTATAGATCGGCCAATGGGGAAACCTATTTTTGCCGAATGGCCAGGCGGGGATTTATCAAATTTGCATCAAGGTTTTCTCCTATAAGTTCAAAGAGTTGGTAGTGCATAAATGAGATAAACAGATGGTCTGAATTTTTTTTCTTTCCAAAGTCCAAGCCAGGGTGTAATAAATTTGCGTCTAAGCTTTAGTCTAGATCTGGTGAATTGTGACATTACAAAATGAGGGGAACACCATAAAAAACTTGATATATTACGTTTTAAAAGGGAAATTATTACACATTGCCTACAAAGCATTATATCATAGATCGGCAGTTCTGAAATTTATTTCTGCCGAAAGGGCAAGAGGTGATTTAGCCTATTTGCATTTAAGCTTTGGCCCTATAAGTTCGGGGTATTGATAGAGGATAAAAAAGTTAGCCGCTGTCGCCAAAAACTTATGTAGATTTTTTGCTATACGGGGTTTCATTCCGATTTCTCCAAAACCTAGGTACATTCTTTTTTTGCAGGGTTTCATTAGACCTTAACTATACTGATACCATGATAGATCGCCCGGTACGAAAAATATTTCTTTCCAAAGGCCAAACCAGGGTGTAGCAAGTTTGCATCTAAGCTTAAGTCCTAGAAATTTTGGGAATCGGAACATTATAAATGTGGTGGGGCCATAAAAATCTTCTATTAATTTCTTATTAAACAGGAATCCATAACATAAATAACTTATTTTTGTTTAAAGGCCAAGCCATGGTTAAGCAAATTCCCATACAAGCTTTGTCTGTAATCATGACATCATAGACTGGCCAGTGTTAAACCTGTTTTTGCCGAATGCCCAGGCGGAGATTTATCAAATTTAGATGCAGGTTCTGGTCCTATAAGTTCAAAGAATTGGCAGAGCATAAATGAGATAATCGTCATCAACAATTTTGCAACAAAGACCTAGATACATTTCCATGAAAGAAAAGATTTCAATTTGACATGCCCTCTGTATATTACACAATAGATCGGCCATACTTAAACTTATCTCTGTCTGAAGTCCAAGACATAATATCGGACATTTCATTTGTATGCAGGTGTCTGCCCTATAACTTCGGGGAACTTGCAGAGTATAATGCAATGATGACCATCAACGAATATCCGAGATACATTTCTGCTTGAACAGGGTTTCATCAGACCTTGTTTATACTGATAACATGATAGATCGGCAGGTTCAAAAAACATTTTTTTTCTAAAGGCCAAGCCAGGTGCAGCCAATTTGCATCTAGGCTTTTGTTCTAGAACCTTTGGGAATCGGAACATTATAAATGAGGTGGGCGCCATAAAAAACCTCTATACATTCCTTGTAAAATGGGAATCCATAACATCCATAACTTATTTCTGTTTAAAGGACAAGCCATGGTGAAGCCAATTTCATACAAGCTTTACCTGTAAGAATGACATTATAGATCGGCCAGTGTGAAACCTATTTTTGCCGAATGGCCAGGCAGGAACAAATCAAATTTACATCAAGGTTTTGCTCCGGTAAGTTCAAAGAGTTGATAGTGCATAAATGAGATAAACAGATGGTCTGAATTTTTTTTCTTTCCAAAGTCCAAGCCAGGCTGTAATAAATTTGCATCTAAGCTTTATTCCTAGATCTGGTGAATTGTGACATTACAAAATGAGGGGTACACCATAAAAAACTTGATATACAGTATTACTTTTTAAAAGGGAAATTATTACAAATTGCCTACAAAGCATTATATCATAGATCGGCCGTTCTGAAACTGATTTCTACCGAAAGGGCAAGAGGTGATTTAGCTTATTTGCATTTAAGCTTTGGCCCTATAAATTCGGGGTATTGGTAGAGGATAAAAAAGTTAGCCGCTATTGCCAAAAACTTAGGTAGATTTTTGTTATACGGGGTTTCATTCCGCATTCTCCAAAACCTAGGTACATTCTTTTTCTGCAGAGTTTCATTAGACCTTGACTATACTAATAACATGAGAGATTGGCCGGTACGAAAAATATTTCTTTATAAAAGGTCAAGCCAGCGTGTAGCAAGTTTACACCTAAGCTTTGGTAATAGAAATTCTGGGAAACGGAACATTATAAATGTGGTGGGGCCATAAAAAACCTATATACATTTCTTATTAAACGGGAACCTATAACATCCATAGCTTATTTTTGTTTAAAGGCCAAACCATGGTTAAGCAAATTCGCATACAAGCTTTGCCTGTAATCATGACATTATAGATCGGCCAGTTTTAAACCTGTTTTTGCCGAATGGCCAGGCGGAGATTTATCAAATTTGGATCCAGGTTCTGAACGTATAAGTTCAAAGAATTGGCAGAGCATAAATGAGATAATCGTCATCATCGGTTTTGCAACAAAGACCTAGATACATTTTCATGAAAGAAAAGATTTTCCATTTGACATGCCCTCTGTCTATTACACAATAGATCGGCCATACTTAGAGTTATCTCTGTCTAAAGTCCAATCGGACATTTGCATGAAGGTGTCTGCCCTATAACTTCGGGGAACTTGCAGAGTATAAGTGCAATAATGACCATCAACGAATATCCTAGGTACATTTCTGCTTGATCAGGGTTTCATCAGACTTTGTTTATACTGATAACATGATAGATCGGCCGGTTCGAAAAACATTTCTCTTTAAAGGCCAAGCCAGGGTGCAGAGAGTTTGCATCTAGGCTTTCGTTCTAGAACTTTTGGGAATCGGAACATTATAAATGAGGTGGGCGCCATAAAAATCCTCTATACATTCCTTGTGAAATGGGAATCCATAACATCCATAACTTATTTCTGTTTGAAGGTCAAGCTATGGTGAAGCCAATTTCATACAAGCTTTGCCTGTAAGAATGACATTATGGATCGGCCAGTGTGAAACCTATTTTTGCCGAATGGCCAGGCGGGGATTTATCAAATTTGCATCAAGGTTTTGCACATATAAGTTCAAAGAGTTGGTAGTGCATATATGAGATAAACAGATGGTCTGAAACTTTTTTTCTTTCCAAAGTCCGAGCCAGGCTGTAATAAATTTGCATCTAAGCTTTAGTCCTAGATCTGGTGAATTGTGACATTACAAAATGAGGGGGACACCATAAAAAACTTGATATATTACTTTTTAAAAGGAAAATTATTACACATTGCCTACAAAGCATTATATCATAGATCGGCCGTTCTGAAACTTATTTCTGCCAAAAGGGCAAGAGTTGATTTAGCCTTTTTGCATTTAAGCTTTGGTCCTATAAGTTCGGGGTTTTGGTAGAGGATAAAAAAGTTAGCCGCTGTCGCCAAAAACTTATGTAGATTTTTTGCTATACGGGGTTTCATTCCACATTCTTCAAACCTAGGTACATTCTTTTTCTGCAGGGTTTCATTAGACCTTGACTATACTGATTACATGATAGATCAAACGGAACGAAAAATATTTCTTTCCAAAGGCAAAGCCAGGTTGTAGCAAGTTTGCATCTAAGCTTTGGTCCTAGAAATTTTGGGAATCGGAACATTATAAATGTGGTGGGGGCCATAAGAAACCTCTCTACATTTCTTATTAAACGGGAATCCATAACATAAATAACCTATTTTTGTTTAAAGGCCAAACCATGGTTAAGCAAATTCGCATACAAGCTTTGCCTGTAATCATGACATCATAGATCGGCCAGTGTTAAACATGTTTTTGCCGAATGTCTAGGCAGAGATTTATCAAAATTCGATCCAGGTTCTGGTCCTATAAGTTCAAAGAATTGCCAGAGCATAAATGAGATAATCGTCATCAACAATTTTGCAACAAATACCTAGATAAGAAAAGATTTCCATTTGACATGCCCTCTGTCTATTACACAATAGATCGGCCATACTTAAGCTTATCTCTGTCTGAAGTCCAATACATAATATCTGACATTTGCATGCAGGTGTCTGCGCTATAATTTCGGGGAACTTGCATATTATAACTGCAATGATGAACATCAACGAATATCCGAGGTACATTTCTGCTTGAACAGGGTTTCATCAGACCTTGTTTATACTGATAACATGATAGATCGGCCGGGTCGAAAAACATTTCTTTCTAAAGTCCAAGCCAGGGTGCAGCGAGTTTCCATGTAGGCTTTTGTTTTAGAACCTTTGGGAATCGGAACATTATAAATGAGGTGGGCGCCATAAAAAACGTCTAAACGTTCCTTGTGAAATGGGAATCCATAACATCCATAACTTATTTCTGTTTAAAGGACAAGCCATGGTTAAGCCAATTTGCATATAAGCTTTGCCTGTAAGCATGACATTATAGATCGGCCAGTGTGAAACCTATTTTTGCCGAATGGCCAGGCGGGAACATATCAAATTTGCATAAAGGTTTTGCTCCGATAAGTTCAAAGAGTTGGTAGTGCATAAATGAGATAAACAGATGGTCTGAATTTTTTTTCTTTCCAAAGTCCAAGCCAGGCTGTAATAAATTTGTATCTAAGCTTTAGTCCTAGATCTGGTGAATTGTGACATTACAAAATGAGGGGGACACCATAAAAAACTTGATATATTACTTTTTAAAAGGGAAATTATTACACATTGCCTACAAAGCATTATATCATAGATCGGCCGTTCTGAAACTTATTTCTGGCGAAAGGCAAGAGGTGATTTAGCCTATTTGCATTTAGGTTTTGGCCCTATAAGTTCTTGGTATTGGTATAGGATAAAAAGTTAGCCGCTATCGCCAAAAACTTAGGTAGATTTTTGTCATAAGGGGTTTCATTCCGCATTCTCCAAAACCTAGGTACATTCTTTTTCTGCAGGGTTTCATTAGACCTTGACTATACTGATACCATGATAGATCGGCCGGTACGGAAAAATATTTCTTTCCAAAGGCCAAACCAGGTTGTAGCAAGTTTGCATCTAAGCTTTGGTAATAGAAATTGTGGGAATCGGAACATTATAAATGTGGTGGGGGCAATAAAAAACCTCTATACATTTCTTATTAAACGGGAATCCATAACATCCATAACTTATTTTTGTTTAAAGGCCAAGCCATGGTTAAGCCAATTCGCATACAAGCTTTGCCTGTAATCATTACATCATAGATCGGCCAGTGTTAAACCTGTTTTTGCCGAATGCCTAGGGAGAGATTTATCAAATTTGGATCCAGGTTATGGTCCTATAAGTTCAAAGAATTGGCAGATCATAAATGAGATAATCGTCATCAACAATTTTGCAACAAAACCTAGATACATTTCCATGTAAGAAAAGATTTCAATTTGACATGCCCTCTGTCTATTACACAATAGATCGGCCAAACTTAAACTTATCTCTGTCTGAAGTCCAAGACATAATATCAGACATTTGCATGCAGGTGTCTGCCCTATAACTTCGGGGAACTTGCAGAGTATAACTGCAATGATGAACATCAACGAATATTCGAGGTACATTTCTGCTTGAACAGGGTTTCATCAGACCTTGTTTATACTGATAACATGATAGATCAGCCGGTTCGAAAAACATTTCTTTCTCAAGGCCAAGCCAAGGTGCAGCGAGTTTGCATCTAGGCTTTTGTTCTAGAACTTTTGGGAATCGGAACATTAAAAATGAGGTGGACGCCACAAAAAACCTCTAAACATTCCTTGTGAAATGGGAATCCATAATATCCATAACTTATTTCTGTTTAAAGGACAAGCCATGGTTAAGCCAATTTGCATATAAGCTTTGCCTGTAAGCATGACATTATAGATCGGCCAGTGTGAAACCTATTTTTGCCGAATGGCCAGGCGGGAACATATCAAATTTGCATAAAGGTTTTGCTCCGATAAGTTCAAAGAGTTGATAGTGCATAAATGAGATAAACAGATGGTCTGAATTTTTTTTCTTTCCAAAGTCCAAGCCAGGCTGTAATAAATTTGCATCTAAGCTTTAGTCCTTGATCTGGTGAATTGTGACATTACAAAATGAGGGGGACACCATAAAAAACTTGATATATTACTTTTTAAAAGGGAAATTATTACACATTGCCTACAAAGCATTATATCATAGATCGGCCGTTTTGAAACTTATTTCTGCCGAAAGGGCAAGAGGTGATTTAGCCTATTTGCATTTAAGCTTTGGCCCTATAAGTTCGGGGTATTGGTAGAGGATAAAAAAGTTAGCAGCTATCGCCAAAAACTTAGGTAGATTTTTTGCTATACGGGGTTTCATTCCGCATTCTCCAAAACCTATGTACATTCTTTTTCTGCAGGGTTTCATTAGACCTTGAATATACTTATAACATGAGAGATCGGCCGGTACGAAAAATATTTCTTTTTAAAATGCCAAGCCCGGGTGTACCAAGTTTGCATCTAAGCTTTGGTAATAGAAATTTTGGGAATTGGAACATTATAAATGTGGTGGGGGCCATAAAAAACCTATATACATTTCTTATTAAACGGGAATCCATAACATCCATACCTCATTTTTGTTGAAAGGCCAAGCCATGGTTAAGCAAATTCGCATACAAGATTTGCCTGTAATCATGACATCATAGATCGGCCAGTTTTAAACCTGTTTTAGCCAAATGCCCAGGCGGAGATTTATCAAATTTGGATCCAGGTTCTGGTCCTATAAGTTCAAAGAATTGGCAGAGCATAAATGAGATAATCGTCATCATCAATTTTGCAACAAAGACCTAGGTACATTTGCATGAAAGAAAAGATTTCCATTTGACAAGTCCTCTGTTTGCGAAATGACATGTTTTAAGTATTCTTTAAACAAAAGAAATCATTTCACCTGAACAGCATTGCAAAATTATTCATCATCTGCTCATCATTAAGAATGATCTGGGACTAATATAATATAATGTTATATTAATGCCGAAATGAACAAATAAAGGGTTGTGAATTAAATCGAGAGTAAATATATCCGGGGGGGGCGGCCTTTACTTCATATATTTTGGTAAAATTTAACAGGTGTGTCTCTTAAGCCAATTAGATATAAAAACGCATATAGAGAGAATAATGTCTGTAAATTTGGGTATCAAATAAAGAGAAAGGGTAAAAAATGGGCAATAATTTAATAGGGATCATAATCTACACACATATTCAATGTGTAGCATCTTCTTTAATTAAAAGTGTAATATTTCATGCACTGAATGCCTTGCTTCTTTGATGTTTTGATATGACATGTTAAAATCAATGGTACATGTATAAATACAGGTCTCCAATTAAGATTTGTTATATAAATTTGGTGTATGTTTGAAGTACATCAGTATATGAATTCGGGGTATGTTTCTGAAATCATTTTGGTACACCCCTACCAGAAAAAAAACCAAGTCCCCCCCGAAAATATATATGGGGAAATGGGTCAATACAATCCCCGTCGAGAGCTAAATGATTTTTTTGTACAATAATCTTTTTCTTTGATCAAATGTCTTCTCGAGGCGGGGGGGGTTATTACATTTTATCAATGTTTACCTAAATTCTGAATGTAATTAATAATATTTAAATAGGGGGTCTTAACCCCAGACACCTACCCTGGTCGATCAGAATATTGACAACTTTTGTTTATTTTATACAAAGCAATGTTTTGACAAAATTTATTTTTCAATTAATATGCATTTTCAGAAGCAGATTGGTTGGTTCTACATTTTGCCTAACACTATTGAAATAATTTTTATTATTCCAGTCGGAACGCGGGCGGTAGGACATTAGTGCTGATTTTCATAATTTTATACTTTATTTGGCAAAGTGCACTTTCGGGTTATAAGTGTACATTGGTAGCCAAGTGCTTTCTCTCTATGCTTAGAACCTTTTCAAGGACCAGGTATTAGCTGAAATATTGTTACAGTTCATCAACAAGCAGCTCTAAATAATCGTCATTGTTTTGAGGAAATTTTTTGTTTATCAACACTGGTGATTAAGCTCATCCCGTGTAAGGAAAAGACGAATTCAACACCAATAAGAGAACAGCTTTTGCCTGAGGTGTATTTAGTATTAGATGAGTGTTGGATGGAGTACATGCTTGTTTTTAAAATGAAAATGTTTATAATGTTAAAAACGTTTATTCAAAAAGATCCTGTAATTCAGAAATATAATATTTTTTGTGATCCAGTAAATAAAAAATACTGTAACTTCATGTGATGCAGTGATCAAGTAAATCTCAATAATTCCGTAAACTAAGAAATAACAGAACTTTAATTTCTGTTATCCAGTATCTGCTTGGGGAAAAACACTGGCTCTAGGCTCCAATTTTCTTTAGTTTGAACATTGGACTATGAGCTTCAACACATGGACTCCGGGTTCCAACATAAGGGCTCCGGCCTCTACTCACAGGGCTCCAGGCTTCACTCATAGGGCTCCGGACTTCACTCACTGGGCTCCAGGCTCAGCATGGACACCGAGCTGACATAGAACTTCGGAGTCCGTTTTATTACCCAAATCGATGATTTAGTTAGCAAATTGACTTATTTTTATGTCAAATACGGACATTTTTGCTTGCACTAGTTCTATTATTTCAACAGGATATATATTAATATTATAAATGACAAAGAATACAAAATACTTCTCCAATTAAAAACATAATATTTCGACATTTTATCTTTGTAATTTTTCTCGGTCCTTGAAATGTAGTGTATTTTTTTGCATGTTTTTTGGGGTGTAATTTTTAATTCCGTATTCAGATGAAATTGTTGGTCCCAAAACACGATTTTAAAAAAATGCTAAAATGATTATTTTTTGTTGGTTTCAATAAGCAATTATGATCTATGCGCGTGTCACACGTACATGTATATTACATGCACGAAATAAACATTAATGTAACGAACACGGATGACAGGAGGTCCAGACAGGTAACTTTGAAAGGTGTACACAATTTTTCAGAATAGATAGTTTCTTTAATCTAAATAAATATTAGAATTTACTAAAATTGTTGATGACGATTATCTCATTTATGATCTGCCAATTCTTTGAACTTATGGGACCAGAACCTGGATACAAATTTGATAAATCTCCGCCTGGGCATTCGGCAAAAACAGGTTTAACACTGGCCGATCTATGATGTCATGATTACAGGCAAAGTTTGTATGCGAATTTGCTTAACCATGGCTTGGCCTTTAATCAAAAATAACTTACGAATGTTATGGATTCCCGTTTAATAAGAAATGTATAGAGTTTTTTTTATGGCCCCCACCACATTTATAATGTTCCGATTCCCAAAATTTCTAGGACCAAAGCTTAGATGCAAACTTGCTACACCCTGGCTTGGCCTCTCGAAAGAAATATTTTTCGTACCGGCCGATCTATCATGTTATCAGTAAAGTCAAGGTCTAATGAAACCCTACAGAAAAAGAATGTACCTAAGTTTTGGAGAATGCGGAATGAAACCCCGTATAGCAAAAAATCTACCTAAGTTTTTGGCGATTGCGGCTAATTTTTTTATCCTCTACCAAAGGGCCAAAGCTGAAATGCAATTAGGCTAAATCACTTCTTCCCCTTTCAGCAGAAATAAGTTTCAGAACGGAAGATCTATGATATAATGCTTTGTAGGCAATGTGTGATAATTTCCCTTTTAAAAAGTAATATATCTGGTTTTTCATGGTGTCCCCCTCATTTTGTAATGTCACAATTCACCCGATCTTGGACTAAAGCTTAGATGCAAATTTATTACACCCTGGCTTGGACTTTGGAATGAAAAAAAAGTTTCAGACCATATGTTTATCTCATTTATGCACTACCAACTCTTTGAACTTATAGGAGCAAAACCTTGATGCAAATTTGATAAATCCTCGCCTGGCCATTCGGCAAAAATAGGTTTCACACTGGCCGATCTATAATGCCATGCTTACAGCCAAAGCTTGTATGCAAATTGGCTTAACCGTGGCTTGTCCTTTCAACAGAAATAAGTTATGGATGTTATGGAATCCCATTTCACATGGGATGTATAGAGGTTTTTATGGCGCCCACCTCATTTATAATGTTCCGATGCCCAAAATGTCTAGAACAAAAGCCTGGATGCAAACTCGCTGCACCCTGGCTTTGCCTTTTAAAAGAAATGTTTTTCCAACCGGCCGATCTATCATGTTATCAGTATAAACAAGGTCTGATGAAACCATGTTCAAGCAAAAAACGTACCTCGGATATTCGTTGATGGTCATCATTGCAAATTCCTCGAAGTTATAGGGCAGACACCTGCATGCAAATATTATGCAGATATTATGTCTTGGACTTTAGACAGAGATAAGTTTAAGTATGGCCGATCTATTGTGTAATAGACAAAGGGCATGTCAAATGGAAATCTTTTCTTACATGGAAATGTATCTAGGTCTTTGTTGCAAAATTGTTGATGACGATTATCTCATTTATGCTCTGCCAATTCTTTGAACTCATAGGACCAGAAGCTGGATCCAAATTTGATAAATCTCCGCCTGGGCATTCGGCAAAAACAGGTTTAAAACTGGCCGATATATGATGTCATGATTCCAGGCAGAGCTTGTATGCGAGTTTGCTTAACCATGGCTTGGCCTTTAAACAAAAATAAGTTATGGATGTTATGGATTCCCCTTTAATAAGAAATGTATAGAGTTTTTTATGGCCCCACCACATTTATAATGTTCCGATTCCCAAAATTTCTAGGACCAAAGCTTAGATGCAAACTTGCTACACCCTGACTTGCCTTTGGAAAGAAATATTTTTCGTACCGGCCGATCTATCATCTTATCAGAATAGTCAAGGTCTAATGAAACCCTGCAGAAAAAGAATGTACCTAGGTTTTGGAGAATGCGGAATGAAACCCCCGTATAGCAAAAAAATCTACCTAAGTTTTTGGCGATAGCGGCTAACTTTTTATCCTCTACCAATACCCCGAACTTATAGGGCCAAAGTTTAAATGCAAACAGGCTAAATCACCTATTGTCCTTTCGGCAGAAATAAGTTTCAGAACGGCCGATCTATGATATAATTTGTAGGCAATGTGTAATAATTTCCCTTTTAAAAAGTAATATCTGAAGTTTTTTTATGGTGTCCCCCTCATTTTGTAATGTCACAATTCACCAGATCTAGGACTTAAGCTTAGATGCAAATTTATTACAGCCTGGCTTGAACTTTGGAAAGAAAAAATTGTCAGACCATCTGTTTATCTCATTTATTTACTACCAACTCTTTGAACTTATAGGAGCAAAACCTCGATACAAATTTGATTTATCCCCGCCTGGCCATTTGGCAAAAATAGGTTTCACACTGGCCGATCTATAATGTCATGCTTACAGGCAAAGGTTATATGCAAATTGGGTCAACCATGGCTTTTCCTTTAAACAGAAATAAGATATAGATGTTATGGAATCCCATTTCACAAGGAATGTATAAGGTTTTTATGGCGCCCACCTAATTTATAATGTTCCGATTCCAAAAAGTTCTAGAACAAAAGCCTAAATGCAAACTCGCTGCATCCTGGCTTGGCCTTTAGAAAGAAATGTTTTTCGAACCGGCCAATCTATCATGTTATCAGTATAAACAAGGTCTGATGAAACCCTGTTCAAGCAGAAATGTACCTCGGATATTTGTTGATGGTCATCATTGCAGTTATACTCCGCAAGTTCCCCGAAGTTATAGGGCAGACACCTGCATGCAAATGTCCGATATTATGTCTTGGACTTCAGACAGAGATAAGTTTCAGTTTAGCCGATCTATTGTGTAACAGACAGAGGGCATGTCAAATTGAAATTTTTCCTTACATGGAAATGTATCTAGGTCTTTGTTGCAAAATTGTTGATGACGATTATCTCATTGATGCTCTGCAAATTCTTTGAACTTATGGGACCAGAACCTGGATCCAAATTTGATAAATCTCCGCCTGGGCAGTCGGCAAAAACAGGTTTAACACTGGCCGATCTATGATGTCATGATTATAGGCAAAGCTTATATGCGAATTTGCTTAACCATGGCTTGGCCTTTAAACAAAAATAAGTTATTGATGTTATGGATTCCCGTTTAATAAGAAATGTATAGAGGTTTTTTATGGCGCCCACCTCATTTATAATGTTCCGATTCCCAAAAGTTCTAGAACAAAAGCCTAGATGCAAACTCGCTACACCCTGGCTTGGCCTTTAGAAAGAAATGTTTTTCGATCCGGCCGATCTATCATGTTATCAGTATAAACAAGGTCTGATGAAACCCTGTTCAAGCAGAAATGTACCTCGGATATTTGTTGATGGTCATCATTGCAGTTATACTCTGCAAGTTCCCCGAAGTTATAGGGCAGACACCTGCAAGCAAATGTCCGATATTTTGTCTTGGACTTCAGACAGAGATAAGTTTAAGTATGGCCGATCTATTGTGTAATAGACAGAGGGCATGTCAAATGGAAATCTTTTCTTACATGGAAATGTATCTAGGTCTTTGTTGCAAACTTGTTGATGAGGATTATCTCATTTATGCTCTGCCAATTCTTTGAACTTATAGGACCAGAAACTGGATCCAAATTTTATAAATCTCTGCCTGGCATTCGGCAAAAACAGGTTTAACACTGGCCGATCTATGATGTCATGATTACAGGCAAACCTTGTATGCGAATTGGCTTAACCATGGCTTGGCCTTTAAACAAAAATAAGTTATGGATGTTATGGATTCCCGTTGAATAAGAAATGTATAGAGGTTTTTTATGGCCTCCACCACATTTATAATGTTCCGATATCAAAATTTCTAGGACCAAAGCGTAGATGCAAACTTGCTACACCCTGGCTTGGCCTTTGGAAAGAAATATTTTTCGTACCGGCCGATCTATGATGTTATCAGTATAGTCAAGGTCTAATGAAACCCTGCAGAAAAAGAATGTACCTAGGTATTGGAGAATGCGGAATGCAACCCCGTATAACAAAAAATCGACATAAGTTTTTGGCGATAGCGGCTTACTTTTTTATCCTCTACCAATACCCCGAACTTATAGGGCCAAAGCTTAAATGCAAATAGGCTAAATAACTTCTTGCCCTTATGGCAGACATAAGTTTCAGGACGGCCGATCTATGATAGAATGCTTTCTAGGCAATGTGTAATAATTTCCCTTTTAAAAAGTAATAAATCAAGTTTTTGTGGTGTCTCCCTCATTTTGTAATGTCACAATTCACCAGATCTAGGACTTAAGCTTAGATGCAAATTTATTACAGCCTGGCTTTGACTTTGGAAAGAAAAAAGTTTCAGACCACCTGTTCATCTCATTTATGCAGTACCAACTCTTTGAACTTATAGGAGCAAAACCTTGATGCAAATATGATTTATTCCTGCCTGGCCATTCGGCAAAAATAGGTTTCACACTGGCCGATCTATAATGTCATGCTTACAGGTAAAGCTTATATGCAAATTGGCTTAACCATGGCTTGTCCTTTAAACAGAAATAAGTTATGGATGTTATGGATTCCCATTTCACGAGGAATGTATAGAGATTTTTTATGGCGCCCACCTCATTTATAATGTTCCGATTCCCAAAAGTTCTAGAACAAAAGCCTAGATGCAAACTTGCTGCACCCTGGCTTGGAATTTAGAAAGAAATGTTTTTCTAACCGGCCGATCTATCATGTCATCAGTATAAACAAGGTCTGATGAAACCCTGTTCAAGCAAAAATGTACCTCGGATATTCTTTGATGGTCATCATTGCAGTTATACTCTGCAAGTTCCCAGAAGTTATAGGGCAGACACCTGCATGCAAATGTCCGATAGTATGTCTTGGACTTCAGACAGAGATAAGTTTAAGTATGGCCGATTTATTGTGTAATAGACAGAGGGCATATGCTCTGCCAATTCTTTGAACTTATAGGACCAGAACCCGGATTCAAATTTGATAAATCTCCGCCTGGGCATTCGGCAAAAACAGGTTTAACACTGGCCGATCTATGATGTCATGATTGCAGGCAAAGCTTGTATGCGAATTTGCTTAACCATGGATTGTCCTTGAAACAGGAATAAGTTATAGATGTTATGGATTCCCGTTTCACAAGGAATGTATAGAAGTTTTTTATGGCGCCCACAAAATGTACATAAGTTTTTGGCGACAGCGGCTAACTTTTTTATCCTCTACCAATACCCCGAACTGACAAGCCATTGTTAAGCCAATTTGCCTGTAAGGATGACATTATAGATCGGAAAGTGTGAAGAAAACGGGAATCTATAACATAAATAACTTATTTTTGTTTAAAGGCCAAGCTATGGTTAAGCAAATTTCCATACAAGCTTTGCCTGTAATCATGACATCATAGATCGGCCAGTGAGATAAACAGATGGTCTTAATCTTTTTTTCTTTCCAAAGTCCAAGCCAGCCTGTAAGAAATTTCTTCGACTTCAGACAGAGATAAGTTTAAATATG
This sequence comes from Modiolus philippinarum, assembly GCA_002080025.1. Taxonomy (NCBI): domain Eukaryota; kingdom Metazoa; phylum Mollusca; class Bivalvia; order Mytilida; family Modiolidae; genus Modiolus; species Modiolus philippinarum. The sequence continues at coordinate 5,675 of MJUU01066547.1, read as the reverse complement.
GCCTATCTATTGTGTTATCAGTATAAACAAGGTGTGATGAAACCCTGTTCAAGGAGAAATGTATCTCGGATATTCGTTGATTGTAATCATTGCAGGTATACTCTGCAAGTTCCCCGAAGTTATAGGGCAGACCTCGGATATTCGTTGATGGTCATCATTGCAGTTATACTCTGCAAGTTCGCCGAAGTTATAGGGCAGACACCTGCATGCAAATGTCCGATATTATGTCTTGGACTTCAGACAGAGATAAGTTTAAGTATGGGCGATCTATTGTGTAATAGGCAGAGGGCATGTCAAATGGAAATCTTTTCTTACATGGAAATGTATCTAGGTCTTTGTTGCAAAATTGTTGATGACGATTATCTCATTTATACTCTGCCAATCCTTTTAACTTATAGGATGAGAACCTGGATCCAAATTTGATAAATCTCCGCCTGGGCATTCGGCAAAAACAGGTTTAAAACTGGCCGATCTATGATGTCATGATTACAGGCAGATCTTGTATGCGAATTTGCTTAACCATGGCTTGGCCTTTAAACAAAAAAAAGTTATGGATGTTATAGATTCCCGTTTAATAAGTAATGTATATAGGATTTTTATGGCCCTACCACATTTATAATGTTCCGATTCCCAAAATTTCTAGGACCAAAGCTTAGATGCAAACTTGCTACACATTGGATTGGCCTTTGGAAAGAAATATTTTTCGTACCGGCCGATCTATCATGTTATCAGTATAGTCAAGGTCTAATGAAACCCTGCAGAAAAAGAATGTACCTAGGTTTTGGAGAATGCGGAATGAAACCCCATATAACAAAAAATCTACCTAAGTTTTTGGCAACAGCGGCTGTTTATCTCATTTATGCACTACCAAGTCTTTGAACTTATAGGAGCAAAACCTTGATGCAAATTTGATTAATCTTTGCCTGGCCATTCGGCAAAAATAGGTTTCACACTGGCCGATCTATAATGTCATGCTTAGAGGCAAAGCTTGTATGCAAATTGGCTTAACCATGGCTTGTCCTTTAAAGAGAAATAAGATATAGATGTTATGGAATCCCATTTCAAAAGGAATGCATAGAGGTTTTCATGGCGCCCACCTAATTTATAATGTTCCGATTCCCAAAAGTTCTATAAAAAAAGCCTAGATGCAAACTCGCTGCATCCTGGCTTGGCCTTTAGAAAGAAATGTTTTTCGAACCGGCTGATCTATCATGTTATCAGTATAAACAAGGTCTGATGAAACCCTGTTCAAGCAGAAATATACCTCGGATATTTGTTGATGGTCATCATTGCAGTTATACTCTGCAAGTTCCCCGAAGTTATAGGGCAGACACCTGCATGCAAATGTCCGATATTATGTCTTGGACTTTAGACAGAGATAAGTTTAGGTTTACCCGATCTAGAGGACATGTCAAATTGAATTTTTTTCTTACATGGAAATGTATCTAGGTCTTTGTTGCAAAATTGTTGATGACGATTATCTCATTTATGCTCTGCAAATTCTTTGAACTTATAGGACCAGAACATTGATCCAAATTTGATAAATCTCCCCCTGGGCATTCGGCAAAAACAGGTTTAACACTGGCCGATCTATGATGTCATGATTACAGGCAAAGCTTATATGCGAATTTGCTTAACCATGGCTTGGCCTTTAAACAAAAATAAGTTATTGATGTTATGGATTCCCGTTTAATAAGAAATGTATAGAGGTTTTTTTATGGCGCCCACCTCATTTATAATGTTCCGAATCCCAAAAGCCTAGATGCAAACTCGCTGCACCCTAGATTGGCCTTTAGAAAGAAATGGCGATAGCGGCTAACTTTTTTATCCTCTACCAATACCCCGAACTTATAGGGCCAAAGCTTAAATGCAAATAGACTAAATAACCTCTTGCCCTTTTGGCAGACATAAGTTTCAGGACGGCCGATCTATGATATAATGGTTTCTAGGCAATGTGTAATAATTTCCCTTTTAAAAAGTAATATATCAAGTTTTTATGTTGTCTCCCTCATTTTGTAATGTCACAATTCACAAGATCTAGGACTTCAGCTTAGATGCAAATTTATAACACCCTGGCTTGGACTTTGGAAAGAAAAAAGTTTCAGACCATCTGTTTATCTCATTTATGCACTACCAACTCTTTGAACTTATTCGAGCAAAACCTTGATGCAAATATGATTTATTCCTGCCTGGCCATTCGGCAAAAATAGGTTTCACACTGGCCGATCTATAATGTCATGCTTACAGGCAAAGCTTATATGCAAATTGGCTTAACCATGGCTTGTCCTTTAAACAGAAATAAGTTATGGATGTTATGGATTCCCATTTCACGAGGAATGTATAGAGGTTTTTTATGGCGCCCACCTCATTTATAATGTTCCGATTCCCAAAAGTTCTAGAACAAAAGCCTAGATGCAAGCTCGCTGCACCCTGGCTTGGCCTTTAGAAAGAAATGTTTTTCGAACCGGCCGATCTATCATGTCATCAGTATAAACAAGGTCTGATGAAACCCTGTTCAAGCAGAAATCTACCTCGGATATTCTTTGATGGTCATCATTGCAGTTATACTCTGCAAGTTCCCCGAAGTTATAGGGCAGACACCTGCATGCAAATGTCCGATATTATGTCTTGGACTTCAGACAGAGATAAGTTTAAGTATGGCCGATCTATTGTGTAATAGACAGAGGGCATGTCAAATTGAAATCTTTTCTTACATGGAAATGTATCTAGGTTTTGTTGCAAAATTGTTGATGACGATTATCTCATTTATGCTCTGCCAAATCTTTGAACTTATAGGACCAGAACCCGGATTCAAATTTGATAAATCTCCGCCTAGGCATTCGGCAAAAACAGGTTTAACACTGGCCGATCTATGATGTCATGATTACAGGCAAAGCTTGTATGCGAATATGCGTAACCATGGCTTGTCCTTGAAACAGAAATAAGTTATAGATGTTATGGATTCCCGTTTCACAAGGAATGTATAGAGGTTTTTTATGGCGCCCACCTCAGTTATAATGTTCCGATTCCCAAAAGTTCTAGAATAAAAGCCTAGATGCAAACTCGCTGCATCCTGACTTGGCCTTTAGAAAGAAATATTTTTCGAACCGGCCGATCTATCATGTTATCAGTATAAAAAAGGTCTGATGAAACCCTGTTCAAGCAGAAATGTATCTCGGATATTCGTTGATGGTCATCAGTGCAGTTATACTCTGCAAGTTCCCCGAAGTTATAGGGCAGACACCTGCATGCAAATGTTCGATATTATGTCTTGCACATCAGACAGAAATAAGTTTAAGTATGGCCGATCTATTGTGTAATAGACAGTGGGCATGTCAAATGGAAATCTTTCCTTACATGGAAATGTATCTAGGTCTTTGTTGCAAAATTGTTGATGACGATTATCTCATTTATGCTCTGCAAATTCTTTGAACTTATAGGACCAAAACCTGGATCCAAATTTGATAAATCTCTGCCTGGGCATTCGGCGAAAACAGGTTTAACACTGGCCGATCTATGATGTCATGATTACAGGCAAAGTTTGTATGCAAATTTGCTTAACCATGGCTTGGCCTTTAAACAAGAATAACTTATGGATGTTATGGATTCCCGTTTAATATGAAATGTATAGATGTTTTTATTGCCCCCACCACATTTATAATGTTCCGATTCCCAAAATTTCTAGGACCAAAGCTTAGATGCAAAGTTGTTACACCCTGGCTTGGCCTTTGGAAAGAAATATTTTTCGTACCGGCCGATCTATCAAGTTATCAGTATAGTCAAGGTCTAATGAAACCCTGCAGAAAAAGAATGTACCTTGGTTTTGAAGATTCGGAATGAAACCCCATGTAACAAAAAATCTCCCTAAGTTTTTGGCAACAGCGGCTATCTTTTTTATCCGCTACTAATACCCCGAACTTATAGGACCAAAGCTTAAATGCAAATAGGCTAAATCACTTCTTGCCCTTTCGGCAGAAATAAGTTTCAGCACGGCCGATCTATGATAGAATGCTTTGTAGGCAATGTGTAATAATTTCCCTTTTAAAAAGTAATATATCAAGTTTTTATGATGTCCCCCTCATTTTGTAATGTCACAATTCACCAGATCTAGGACTAAAGCTTAGATGCAAATTTATTACAGCATGGCTTGGACTTTGGAAACAAAAAAAAATTCAGACCATCTCTTTATCTCATTTATGCACTACCAACTGTTTGAACTTATAGGAGCAAAACCTTGATGCAAATTTGATAAGTCCCCTCTTGGCCATTCGGCAAAAATAATTTTCACACTGGCCGATCTATAATGTCATGCTTACAGGCAAAGCTTGTATGCAAATTGGCTTAACCATGGCTTGTCCTTTAAACAGAAATAAGTCATGGATGTTATGGATTCCCATTTCACAAGGAATGTATAGAGGTTTTTTATGGCGCCTACCTCATTTATAATGTTCCGATTCCCAAAAGTTCTAGAACAAAAGCCTAGATGCAAACTCGCTGCACCCTGGCTTGGCCTTTAGAAAGAATTGTTTTTCGAACCGGTCAATCTATCATGTTATCAGTATAAACAAGGTCTGATGAAACCCTGTTCAAGCAGAAATGTATCTCGGATATTCGTTGATGGTCATCATTGCAGTTATACTCTGCAAGTTCCCCGAAGTTATAGGGCAGACACCTGCATGCAAATGTCCGACATTATCTCTTGGACTTCAGACAGAGATAAGTTTAAGTATGGCCGATCTATTGTGTAATAGACAGAGGGCATGTCAAATGGAAATCTTTTCTTACATGGAAATGTATCTAAGTCTTTGTTGCAAAATTGCTGATGACGATTATCTCATTTATGCTCTGCCAATTCTTTGAATTTATAGGACCAGAACCTGGATCCAAATTAGATAAATCTCAGCCTGGGCATTCGGCAAAAACAGGTTTAACACTGGCCGATCTATGATGTCATGATTACAGGCAAAGCTTGTATGCGAATTAGCTTAACCATGGCTTGGCCTTCAAACAAAAATAAGTTATGGATGTTATGGATTTCCGTTTAATAAGTAATGTATAGAGGTTCTTTATGGCCCCCACCAGATTTATAATGTTCCGATTCCCAAAATTTCTAGAACGAAAGCTTAGATGCAAACTTGCTACACCCTGGTTTGTCCTTTGGAAAGAAATATTTTTCGTACCGGCCGATCTATCATGTTATCAATATAGTCAAGGTCTAATGAAACCCTGCAGATAAAGAATGTACCTAGGTTTTGGAGTATGCGGAATGAAACCCCGTATAGCAAAAAATCTACCTAAGTTTTTGGCGACAGCGGCTAAGTTTTTTATCCTCTACCAATACCCCGAACTTATAGGGCCAAAGCTTAAATGCAAATAGGCTAAATCACCTCTTGCCCTTTCGGCAGAAATAAGTTTCAGAACGGCCGATCTATGATATAATGCTTTGTAGGCAATGTGTAATAATTTCCCTTTTAAAAAGTAATATATCAAGTTTTTTATGGTGTCCCCCTCATTTTGTAATGTCACAATTCACCAGATCTAGGACTAAAGCTTAGATGCAAATTTATTACAGCCTGGCTTGGATTTTGGAAAGAAAAAAGTTTCAGACCGTCTGTTTATCTCATTTTTGCACTATCAACTCTTTGATTTTATAGGAGCAAAACCTTGATGCAAAT
>MJUU01066546.1:170858-184891 GCA_002080025.1 Modiolus philippinarum | reverse complement strand
CCAATTTTCATTGAAACTGATGAGGGAGGGACATGATTTTTGTTATCTTTTTATTCCCCAACAATAGATGAGGCAGATTTTAATATTGTAAAAATCACCAAAAATGAAGTGAGTGTGGTGATTTTTTTATTTTTATTTTACTGAAATGGCAAAAATAAGGTCATTGAGGGACTTTTTTCAAGCCTCAAACTAGATGAGAGAGGGCCTGAGAACCAATAAATTAATTTCTCATGGCCAATGTTTTTAAGTTTAACCCTATTCATTCAATGGAAAATAATTGTGCCATTTTCCTGTTAAGGTATTATTTTTGTTAAATATCTAAATTTGTAGTTCCAAAATGACGTGTTCATCAGATTTATGAACCAACTTCCAAAAGATATTAACATACAAGTTGTTGTTTAAATATAATAAAATGTCAGTCCACACAAAATACAAGGTATCTATACTTAGGACTTTAAGACAAAACCTGTCTGTATTGAACATTCTTAGGATTCCATTTTTTGGAGTAATTATTAAATCACTATGATTATTAAAGTGAATGCACACAATTTACCAAAATTTGGTTTAAATAAGTCAAGTTTCAAGTGTAATCTGAAAGATAATATATATTGACTGAAAATTTTCAGTCGAACAGGCATGTAGACCTGTTCATAGACCAAACAAAATTTTTGTTCGAATTCAGACAAGTTTGGTAAAAAAAATTAAAGAATTAAATATTTCTATTCACTTGACATAAAGACAAACAATTGTATTGACGGTGGACTGACATATTACTATAAAGATCATGCTATGAATAAACGAGTAAACAGAACATTGAAATATGAAGTTATAATGTGAAATCCTGTAATTCCATGCAACAAAAGCATATATGTATTTGTCAGTCGTATGAGGTCAAATTGACTTATTTTTCTGCCTTAGTTATCAAATTAACTTGCGCTTTTTCTGTGTTTGTGCGATATGAAGAAATGAGTTGATGAAAGAACCACAACTATATAAGAGAACAATACCTGAATATTGATAACAACTTACCTGGTTTGTCACAGGTAGACGACTGTCCAGGTTCTGGTGACTCTGTTATAACGTCAGTCTCTTTCAACTTTGGTTTTGGTGGTTTTTTACGTATATATTCTTTAGGAAGTGCACTACAAGCTGCCGTGACCATGTTCGATGATAACACTGTAGCAGATACATCATTCTTTGGTTTACGATTCTTTTTATGTGGTGTATCAGCTTCCTCTGTCTGACTTATTTCAGGTGTACTGGGTCTACTGGTATTACTATCCATAACCATATAATCCCCTTCATAGATACCCTCTGCATTTTTACGCCTCCTAATATTATGACCACCTAGTTTACGAATAACTTGAACATCTCGTAAATTGTAACCAAGTCTCTTTTTTAACATCTGTGCCTTAATAAACATTCTATGTCTCTCAGTATTTTTTTTAGTCTCGTCCTCTTTCATTATTTCTCTTTCATTTATTTTCACCAATTCTTCATCCTGTACATCATCATCCGGATCGAAGATTATCGTGACATCTTCACCTTCAATGTGCTCCTGCTCTTCCTCTAGTGGGTCTTTGTCTTCAACTTCCTCATGAATAAACTCAATTTCATTGGAATTTGACCTTGAATCATCAAATTCATCTTGCCCATTTTCAGTACGCTGAGAACGATCCCCTTTTGACATTCCCTTTCTTTGAGTGTAAATGATATTTTTTCTACGTTTCTTCTTAATATTCAACCCATATTCTTTCAATTCATCTGGGCGTAAATTTTTAGCAAGTCTGGCTTCAGTTCGCCAATGTAATTTTCCACCATTTTCTATTTCAGCTTTTGCATATTCAACATCATCAGTTACATTTCCCACTTTATTTTTCCAGCCTTTTATTTTGGTTATATCATTTGTCTTGTACATTTTTGAATCATCATCTGGATTTTCTAACCAGTGTAATTCTTGTTTGTAAAGTCGCTGATATTTGGCAAGAGTTTTGTGCATTCCTCGTAAATTTTGACTTATATTGTCTTGATCTTTGAAATACTTATTGCCAATTTTTCTGTTGTATTTGGATAAGATATAACCCTGTTTACGCCTCATATTTCTCATTCTGGTCATCCCAAGAAGTAAATTTTCATCTGTTCCAAGTTTTGTTCGTCTCTCCACTTGAACATGGGCTGTCAGAGCATTTTTGCTTGGAAAGGACATGAACAAGATGCCGTCAATTTCGTCGAAGTCAGGTTCATGTTCATTCAAAGAAACATCACTATCATCGTCCGAGTCGTTCTCATTTTCATCATCATCATCATCATCCTCATCCTCATCTTCATGGATAACAATTGTTGCCTGTTTTTCTAGGAATGTATCAAGAATTTGACTTCTGAATGCTGACATTTTATCTTTGACTTCTTGTTCAGGTTTGGTTAGGACATTCATCGGAAGGGGTGTTTTAATCTCTTTCTGTGTTGACGTTTTCGGTACAGGGCGCCCAGCACCAGCCAGGTTATTTGAGTTTTCTGATGTTGCAACAATGTAGGATTTATCTGGACTACTGCATATCTTTAATTTTATTGGTGGTTTACTAAATGGTGATCTATATCCAATCCTATTAAATTTCACCGGAGACCTTAATATAGGCGTTTTACAACCACTGTCTACTTCTGTTTCACTACTTTCCACCCTTAAAGTAGATTTTACTAATGATATGTTTGAACCACTCTCCTCAATCTCCCATTCTTTAAATTTTGCAAGTAATTTGTCTGCCATTGTTAAATCTTTGTGAGCAGAAATGTCTTCAGTGACAAGTTCTGTCTTTTCTTGTTCAATAATTAAACAGTCATTACTGTCCGATAATTCTTCCTGTATTTCAGATTTGTTTGGCAGATCTTCTTTTAATTGCACAGTTTTAATACCATCATCCAAGTCTAACTTTTTTTCATCAATACCATCCTCCAATAGTGATGTATGTTGTTCAGTGTTTAATTCCTTGTTATCAGTACAAGTCTTATGTTCAGTGTCTAATTCCTTGTTATCAGTACAAGTCTTATGTTCAGTGTCTAATTCCTTGTTATCAGTATCAGTCTTAAGATCATCATTCATTGGTAATTGTTCTTCATTTTCCAACTTTTCTTTATCAATCTGATCAACTTCATCATTAATTACTGTTGATTCAGTTTCAGATATATCATCATGCTTTTCCGGCACACTCGGAACACTCGGAACATCCAGTGAAATTTCATCTTGTTGTTTAGTACTTACATGACTGTCAGTTTCAGTTGTTGGTTTCTTTGACAAACCTAAATCAAACAAAGATCGATCACCCTTCTTTACAGGACTATCCTTAATTTCTATTACTAATTTTTCATTGTCGCTATCTGAAGATTTGCCATCTTTATTTGGCGACTGATAATCTTTCATTATGACATCAAATATATTTCTCCTACATCCAGATTCGTGATCTTCCGACTCTGAGCAGCTCCCGCAAGGACCTGAAGCTTCCTTTGTAAGATTTAACTTCTCATTTTCAGTTTTCTCAACATAACTGTCAATTTCTTTCATGTCAAAGTTTGACTTTTCAGCTGGTACAGGAGTTTTTTCCTTTGAAATAGACAAGTCAGTCCTTGCAATTTTTGATGATTCGTTTTTTGCAGTGAGGACAGATTTTACATTTGATAATGATTCCATAGCTTTTTTCAATTTATCTTCTAATCGTGATATACTCTGACCTTTGACAGGTTCAGACCTTTCTTCACTGCTCGATTTTGATCTTGTTCCTTGAATGTTTGAGTTTTGTTCACTATTACAATCTATAGAAATCTCAGACTGACTAACAGTAGCCTTGTCAGTTAATTTTTGACAATCCTTGGTCTCCGTAACTTTGGTTTCTTCTGTCGTCTGATTGTCATTTTTTACAGATTCTTCTGAAATTTCAGATTCGATACCTGATTTTTGGGCCTGTGCTTCAGTTTTTACTACAGACGAATCTTTGACAATTTCTTTGTGACCATTTGATTCTGTCATCAGAGAAAAATTCTTATCTGTCCCTACAGATAAATCCTCATCTTTAGCTGAAGATCTAAGTAAATCCTCATCTTTGACTGTAGTTTCAGGTAAATCGTCATTTTTTATAGAAGGTACTGGTAAAACCTGGTCTTTGACTATACCTTCAGCAGTTGTACTTTTTTTGTTATTTTGTTCATCAATCGTATCAACATTATCTTTCATATCTGCTGAAGGTTCTTCTTCACTTTCACTTTCATATTCTTCATTAATCATTACAGAATCCATAAATGATCCTGTTGATAGGCATTCTGGGAGTTCCATTAAAGAGTTCATATTTGTTTTAATTTTATCAATTAAATGATTCAGCTGATGTAAATGTTGTGGCTGTTCTTCCTTTTTCCTCCCGTCATCATTTTTTCTAGTCTCCACGGGAGGTTGTGGTTGTTCATCTTTATGCTTCCCATCATCACTTTTTATGGACTCCATGGCAACAGATGTAACTTGTGACTGTTCGTCCTTTTTGTTTGTATCATCAATTTTACTGGTCTCCATGGTAACCAGTTTCGGTTGTTGCTGATGGTCCTTTTTCTTTGCATCATCAATTTTACTGGTCTCACCAGAAACAGGGTTAGCAGTAGTAACTACAGGCATTGGCTGAGTATTATTTGTTGTAACAGGTAATCTCTTCAGTAACGACATTCCTGGTCTAATTCCAGATGCAGATGGTGAGCCAACAAGAATCTGTGAATTCATTGGTACATCAGACTTTTTCAATATAAGTACTTTAGACTTAGGAGGAAGATTTATTGCACTATTTGAAGGACTACACATCCTAGCAGAGTTTGTGTTTACAGCAAGTCCTGATACGGAGCTCACAACAGTACCACCCATATGACCAGTTGTTGGTGTTTTCACCGATACAAAAGGTCTCTGAGTAGAAATCAACTGTCCATCTGATGACAACCTAAAATAGGCATTAGCTGGAATCTGGCCCTTTTTCAATGGTGTTCTTAAAACAGATACAGGCTGTCCTATTTGACTGACCATTTGAACTGTATTTGGTCTGATATTAGCAGTAGTTAGTGGGACATTTACCGATACCATTGGAGACAAAACACTCGTAGGTGGCGACACTACAGCTACTGATGTAGATTTTGTACTAGCTGTACCAATCAAACTGATTCTGTTTGCTGGTATAATTAGACTGTTTTGAGATGTCATGTTTGGCCGTTGAAGATTCAATAATGACTGTGGTTTAAGATTGGACGATGTTGATACAAGAACACATGGTAAGGTTTGACTTCCAGAAACAATGGTTGCTTTGGCACCAATAATTCCTGCATTGCCAAGGAGTTTTATTTGAGACTGTGTTGATGTATTAGATACAATGGTATTTGAGGAGACAACCAGGCCACTGTTGCCTGAAGTGACTACATTAGGAATTGACTTTTTATTATGTAATTGTTTAGGTTCTGTTGATTCTTTTTTATAGAGAACAGATTCCACTGCATTTTCTGGTTTTGTTTCTGATTGTTTGTTTTTATCAGCAGGTTTGTCAATGTCCTTATTTTTAGACTTAGCCCTCTTTTTCTTTTCATTAAGCGTTCTAAATCCATCCTCATCATGCCCAACCAACAAACCAAGGGCAGGTGACATTCTAATTATTGAACTTTTAGATATAGGTTTTGTAGTCCGTCGCCTCCCTTTCAAATCATCTTCATCTCCACTGGACCACGGTGTGGAATCTTTCTTCTCCAAAATACTATAACTTGCATCTATATCTGTTTGTAATTCATGTAAATTAGTTTCAACTTTAAATTCTGACATCTTTCCAAGAGGTTTGCGTTTTCTGCGATTTTTTATTTTAGGAGGTCTATTTTTATATACTGCCCAGTGTGGTGTCTCTTCTTGAGTAGATTCAACAATAATTTGATCTATGACATCATTCAAACTGTCCAAAAATGCCAAATCTGGTTCTTTTTTAACTTTGTTAGAAATTTTTGAGTCCATCGGTTCTTCAGTTTTATCCATTTCATCTTTTTCTTCAGAGATATCTAGAGATTCACTATTGACTACATCTTTCAATTCTCCCTTTACAGGTATGTTTACACTAGGATCTACTGGTTCAACTTTCATGGTTTTGTTTTTGTCACCTGACATATCACATGATGTATTTTTATTTTGGTCACCTGATGTATCATGTGATGCTTTGTCACCAGATATATCTCCATTTCCTGCATCTGATTCAGTATTTTCATTTGACATATTATCTTTTGATTTTTGTTCAGTTATTTTCTCCCCTGATTTTAAGGGAGAAGTTTGTTCCTTTGTTGGCACACTGACCACATTTTTCGTCAGAAGTGAGTATAACTGTGATGTTTGACATTCTATTGTTTGACTTGTTTTTGGATGTGGATTATTATTTTCTGTAGTCATATTCTCACTTGTGTTATTATCTTTCTTAAAAATCTGCCTTTTAGTCATTGGTTTGAGAGGAAATATGACCATATCATCAGCATATCTAAGATTTGGTGATCTCTGACGACTCCCAGATCTTGGTGATTCCTTAGTTACAGCCAACATTTTGTCTGGCGAAGGAGACAGTTTTAATGCTTTCTTTGGTGATTTTTCCTTCACATTGGTCTCATTTTCACTTTCCACATTTGTTGATGATTTATCAATGGAGTTCTTCTTTGAAGGTGACATGGTCTTTGGACTGTTTTTCTGTGGTTGTGCTGTCTGTACCGATTCCTGATTGAAGTCTTCTCTTGTATCGATCATTTTCTTCTTTTTGGGCGACTTTTTATTTTTCTTTGACCCAGTCTCAATCTTGCCGGAATTCTTGCCCTCTTTTGCCGATGTATTTTTTCCTGACAAATCTGCCAACAGGTACTTTTTTAATTCAGAAAATTTCTCCGAATTTTGTTCCTTTGCCGTTATACTTTCATCCTTGATAACACATTCATTTACAAGAACTGTTGTTTTTCCCTTTTTGCCCTCAGCAATTTCCTTTTTATATTGTTCTCTTGTTTTCCTGCATATGTTTGTCTCTTTAACCTTTTCTTCATCGAGATGACTAGAATCAGATTTATTGTTTTGTTTAGATCTCTTCATTAGACAAGTCTCATATCATTAGGATCTGTTTTGTGTAAATCTGGTATGCTCATTTTTCTTCCTGGAATAAAAAAATAAAAGGTTTTACAAATACATTATCTATTATTATTTTAGAAATAAATCATCTATTTTTACTTTATATTTACTAGTAGTGTTAACATAAACATAAACAATACCTAGAAGAACTGAAGGGTGCACTTTGCCTTATTATTCTAATTGAGAGCAAAAACAAAATTACCTAACAGTATTATCAAGAGCCAAAATCCAAAGGGGCAAAAAGACAAAGTAGGTACAAACCACCAGAACTAGAAAATGTGTTCATAAGATGCGGATACCCCCAAAAACCCCACCCCCACCCCCAAAAAAAATTTCCTGTCACTGAAATGTGATGAAATGCATGATCTTAACAAAGTCATTCAACCATAAAATGTAGGTCATAGATGCCAAATTGTTGGTGAAATTGGCAGACCCCCTTTAGATGAATGTTACAATGAAATATCCTGATGCTACAATACATATTAGTTGATAGACTTAAATATGAACAAAACTTAACCGAAGTCACTGAAGCGTAAAATGTAGGTCAAAGCCACCTAACTGTCAATGATTTGGGTAGTTCTCATTAAGGCAATTATTTTGCTGAAACATCATTGTCTTATAATATTGTGTAGTTGTTGAGAAATGGGTTTTAAATGCAGAACTTAACCAAACTAACTGAAGCATAAAATGTAGGTCAAAGCCACCTAACTGTCAATGATTTGGATAGAATTCACCAAGGCAATTAATTATATCTTATAATGTGTAGTTAATGAGAAATGGACAGGTTTGCGCCTGTCCTAAGTCAGGAAATTTATTAAGCCTTTGTGTGTCTTGTCTGTTTTCTAGTTAGTTCACTTTATGTCTATCGGAGTCTAGGAAGATGCTTATTTCGCTGAACTTGATTACTCTTTTATTTAGGGGCCAACTCCGACCTACCGTTGGATGTGGGGTTTCCTCACCGTTCATTGAAGATCTTATGGTGGCTTTGAGTTGTTATTGCTCCCCTTAGGGTCGTTGTCTCTTTGACACATTCCCCGTTTCCCTTCTTTTTCTTATTTCACTCAAAACTTAAACACAAAGTCACTGAAGTGTAAAATGTAGGTCAAAGACACCTAATTGTCAATGATTTGGGTAGTACTCATCAAGGTTATAGATCAGTGTCAAATAATGTGTAGTTGTTGAGAAATGGACTTTTAACACAAAACTAAACTAGAGTCACTAAAGCATGAAATGTAGGTCAAAGAGTCAAACTACCTAGTGAACTTTGTGGATCACTTGAATTGTGCCCCAACAATACTAAACGAGTATTGTGCACAATACTCATGTATGTTTGTTAAAAAATTGTATGTACGAGTATTGTATAGGAATATTGTACGAGTATTGTTCAGTAGTGATTTTTTTCACAGGTAAATTTCATTGGTAATTTATTAACAGTATGTAATAAGATTAATGTTACACTGCATCATAGAGAAAAAGGTGCCTTTCAGAAGAAATAGTACTTCAGCAGAAATGAGTAATCAAAATTACTAACTGCAGAAGCATAAAATATATTGGCAAAGAAATATCGAGAAAAAAAGCAGAAAGGGAGAAATTTAGAAATATATCCATGTGTAACACAGGTCCAGAAATTTCTCTGGCTGTACTGTATGTTTTTATAACTTTTAACTCTTAATAAAGCTAGGAAGCCTTGAAGATTATGGATATCAGAATTCTAAAACTACATGTACTTGTAACAAAATATAACAGTTTCATTTGACTACATGTCTAACTGAGTGACTTAAATCAATAAAATAGTCGTGAATAACAATTAACTCGCATCAGTCAGTAAATTGTAGAAATATCTACACATGATATATATGGGCACAAAGTCTGTACTATCAAAACCTATGATCAGAGCCATATAATACTATTTCTTTGCACTAACATGTCAATTACTCAATGAAGACAATTACAATTGTTGTATTTTATAATTAAGTACAAGATTGCTACGCGTAGCTATGTCCCCCGCAACCGCAGTAAAGTCGATAAAGTCCCATAACTCATGCAAAATTTTGCGAATCAAAATGGCGGCAGGATATGATCAACTGCATTAGGTTGCAAACAGCCAAGCAAAATTCCCTTAATTGGATTTTGAGGAGATGTGTCCACAAAGTATTCCTATGTTGTAGTATGCATAAAGTTGATTAAGTCCCATAACTCCCGTAAAATTTGTCCAATCAAAATGGCAGCATAATATGATCAAGTACATATGGTGGCAAATGTTCACACAAAATTTCAGCATAATCTGTACAGTGGTTTCCCAGGAGTTGCGCCCACAAAGTGTTCCTAAGCTGTAGCATGTGTTAAGTCGATAAAGTCCCATAACTCCTGTAAAATTTGACGAATCAAAATGGCTATGCAATATGATCTTGTACATAAGTTGACTAACAATCCTGTAAAATTAGAATGAATTCGGACTAGCAGTTTCTGAGGAGTTGCGTCCGCAAGATTTGCCATTGTATAACAATGTGGAAATAATCAAAGTCCCATAACTGCCACAAAATTTTAGAAATCAAAATGGTGATGCGGTATGATCTAGTACTAATGGTGACTAACAATCCTGTAAAATTTGAATGAATTCTGGCCGGCGGTTTCTGAGAAGTTAATTGCGTCCACAAGATTTGCCATTGTAAAACAATGTGGAAATAACCAAAGTCCCATAACTCCCACAAAATTTGACGAATCAAAATGGCGATGTGATATGATGTAGTACTAATGTTGACTAACAATCCTGTAAAATATGAATGAATTCTGGCCAGCGGTTTCTGAGGAGTTGCGTCCACAAGATTTGCCATTGTATAACAATGTCGAAATAATCAAAGTCCCATAACTTCAACAAAATTTGACGAATCAAAATGGCGATGCGATATGAACTAGTACTAATGGGGACTAAGAATCCTGTAAAATTTGAATGAATTCTGGCCAGTGGTTTCTGAGGTGTTGCGTCCAAAAGATTTGCCATTGTCAAACAATGTGGAAATAACCAAAGTTCCATAACTCCCACAAATTTTGACGAATCAAAATGGCGATGTGATATGATCTAGTACTAATGGTGACTAACAATCCTGTAAAATATGAATGAATTCTGGCCAGCGGTTTCTGAGGAGTTGCGTCCACAAGATTTGCCATTGTATAACAATGTCGAAATAATCAAAGTCCCATAACTCCAACAAAATTTGACGAATCAAAATGGTGATGCGATATGATCTAGTACTAATGGTGACTAACAATCCTGTAAAATTTGATTGAATTCTGACCAGCGGTTTCTGAGGAGTTGCGCCCACAAAAAAACATGACACACAGACGCACAGACGCAGACCATTACCATGTCCCTCCGTCGCGTTGCGGCTGGGGACAAAAATTGACGAATCAAAATGGCGGTGCGATATGATCTAGTACATATAGTGACTAACAATCCTACAAAATTTGAACAAAATCCAATACACGATTTCGGAGGAGTTGCATCCACAAGATCTCCAGTTGTATAGTATTGCTAAAAATTGTCAAAGTCCCATAACTCCTATAAAAATTGACAAATCAAAATGGCGGTGCGATATGATCTAGTACATATAGTGACTAACAATCCTACAAAATTAAAATAATGTTAATTTTGAAAAAAAAATATTTTGTTGATACACGTGCAAAAAATAAATAATTTGTTTCGTGCGAAGCGCGAAAAAAATTTTCTGTCCAGAAAAAAAAACCATAACCCCTCCTTCAGGTTAAATGGTCGGTCCCTTAGGTGGCAAATAGATAAGCAAAATTTCAGCAAAATCAATTAATTGGAGTATAACGAGATGTGTCCAGAAAGTCTCCCTATGTTGTAGTATGCATTAAGTCGATAAAGTCCAATAACTCCCTTAAAATTTGTCGAATCAAAATGGCGATGTGATATGATCTATTACATATAACGACTAACAATCCTGTATAATTAGAAAAAATTCGGACTATCAGTTTCTGAGAAGCTGCGTCCACAAGACTTGCCATTGTATAACAATGTCGAAATAATCAAAGTCCCATAACTCCAACAAAATTTGACGAATCAAAATGGCGATGCGATATGATCTAGTACTAATGGTGACTAAGAATCCTGTAAAGTTTGAATGAATTCGGAATAGCAGTTTCTGAGGAGTTGCGTCCACAAGATTTGCCATTGTAAAACAATGTGGAAATAACCAAAGTCCCATAACTCCAACAAAATTTGATGAATCAAAATGGTGATGCGATATGATCTAGTACTAATGGTGACTAACAATCCTGTAAAATTTGAATGAATTCTGACCAGCGGTTTCTGAGGAGTTGTGCCCACAAAAAAACGTGACACACGGACGCACAGACGCAGACCATTACCATGTCCCTCCGTCGCGTTGCGGCTGGGGACAAAAATTGACGAATCAAACTGCCGGTGCGATATGATCTAGTACATATAGTGACTAACAATCCTACAAAATTTGAACAAAATCCAATACACGGTTTCCCAGGAGTTGCGTCCACAAGATCTCCATTTGTATAGTATTGCTAAAAATCGTCAACGTCCCATAACTCCTATAAAAATTGACGAATCAAAATGGCGGTGCGATATGATCTAGTACATATAGTGACTAACAATCCTACAAAATTTGAACAAAATCCAATACACAGTTTCCAAGGAGTTTCGTCCACAAGAAAGTGTGACAGAGAGACGGACAGACAGACACATGGACGCAGACCATTACTATGTCCCACCGTCGCGGTGCGGCGGGGAACAAAAAGAAGGGAAACGGGGAATGTGTCAAAGAGACAACGACCCAAATGGGAGTAATAACAACCATTAACAAGCAACCAAAAAAGTTAACTGATGAGATTACTGATAAACTTTATATACATCGAATGTTCAGATGTATTGTCCTCTAACCTAAACCTATCAGACCAAAACGTTTATGAATTCTTTCTACTGTGAGTTGGTTATAAACTTACTTGTAAGTTAACTCAATAATATTTTGAGTTATTTTGAATACCCTCAATTTGCAAGCAGCTAACATGTGTCTAACTTTCATATATAACTGTTACTTGAATGTGTGAGTAAAATATTTATAAAAGCTCAGCAGACAGTTTAAACACTTCAAAAGAACATTCACTTACCGGTAATTGGAAAATGTACATGTATTTAAAAGGTTAATTTCAATGCCTTAGGACACTAATCAGACATTTATTAAGTCTTGTTAATCTTTGTAATAATATACAATAAAATATTTTTAACTGTTTATACAAAATATTTATAAATTTCATTTATATTACAAACATTAATTATCAAGAGCTGCTCTATAAAAACATCTAAAAAATGGAAAAAAAATGCATCAGTGGAAACTGCAATTTGCAAAATGTCCATATTTGAAAACAAGAGAGAAAAAAGTGACCATTCTTGTATAAAAAATACCAAGGCACAATAATATTTTGTGTAAAGAATTATCTGAGCTTTCTTTAAAACTCATAAGATGAAAGGAGGTAGCCATTTTTCATTTACTCTCTTTTAGCATGTATATGTAATTGAATGTAATTGGAAAAGTAATTCAAATTACACACCTTTTTTGGTAAGTAATTAATTAAATTACAAGTAATTCAAATTTTTGTCAATTACACATTACTTCCAATTACATCAAGATTTGTAATTAATTACGATCAATTACAATTACATATTACAATTACCCCATCCCTGATGCTGGAAACGCTATCCCTAAGTCTCGCTTCCGCTACTTTTTCGTCAGGGGCGAGACAAAAAACTGCATGTAAGAAAATTATGTCCGAATAAACAAATAAATTTTACAAGATTTTGGGATTATCAGTGAAATTTTCATTGAAAACTGAAAAGAATTTGACTTCACAATATTTTTTGAAACAAGAGTTGTCAGAAGACAACATAGCTCGCCGGGGATTCCAGTAACCTCAATGCACAATAAATTCGAAGTAATAGAAAGCTTTCTTCACAAGAAAGTCACATATCAAATATAAACATCCTATCACTAAACAACTTAATTCTAGAAGCAAAGTTATANTTCCAAATTGATGGTCCATCTTTGGTTGTGTATGTACATAAGAATCAGAAACTTTTTATAAAATTTAATTAAAATTGTTCAAGCAGTTTCAGAGAAGATTTTTGAATGCAGTTTCCAAACTTAAGGGACTAAGTTAATCTACGTTCCCTGCTGGCAGCTACAACATGTATTTAACATAAAACTTTGAAGAGGGTCACATAAGGACTAGCATATCAAAATTCTACTGAAATTGTTCAAGCAGTCTCAGAGGAGAAGATCTTTTTATGCATTTCCCACTGGGTCCAATGTTAAACTATGTTTTGCTACTGGTGGCCATGTCGGAAGACGGATCAGCACCAAAGTAACAAGNATCCTACAACTAAAAGCCTACCTTCTAGAGGCAAGGTTAAAGTTTTTTACAAATTGCCCTCAGGGCAAAGTCAAGGTTAAAATGTCTACAAGTATGGTATCAGAAGAAAGCTCTCATCATAAGGAAGTCACATACTAAATGAGAACATCCTACAACTAAAAGCCAACCTTCTAGAGGCAAGGTTAATGTTTTTTAAAAATTGCCCTCAGGGCAAGGTCAAGGTCAAAATGTCTACAAATATGGTACCACTAGAAAGCACTTATCATAAGGAAGTTACATACCAAATATAAACACCCTACCACTAAAAGCCTACCTTCTAGAGGCAAGGTTAAAGTTTTTTAAAAATTGCCCTCAGGGCAAGGTCAAGGTCAAAATGTCTACAAATATGGTACCACTAGAAAGCACTTATCATAAGGAAGTTACATACCAAATATAAACACCCTACCACTAAAAGCCTACCTTC